>JACCGJ010000601.1:0-42268 GCA_013407085.1 Atriophallophorus winterbourni | reverse complement strand
TCTGATTACGATCAGATATGGGAATAGCAACACGACTCAAGCGCCTCGAGTGGTGGAAGCCTAAGTGAATCACCTAAAGTCATTAAGCAATTTTAATAACCAAGCGGCTCTGTCCTGACAACATCAAGAATAACGGTTGTGACGGTAGAATATGTTACATTGTGTTACGAATGCTTGAGTCTGTCGACAGCTGATTGGATAGTATGAAACAAACAATCCATAGTCTGGCCGCGTTTCATGCGCGTTGATAATTGTCAGTGTCAGAATACAATTCACTCTGGTTTTGTCTTCGCGTTTCAACGGGCCACGGGCTCGGGGAATTACTGTTACTATTGGAATTAATACGTATCAAAAGAGATGTTGTTCAATTTGCATATGATGTTGCTAGAAATGCAACGATTCGAAATTCATATTTGATTTTTCACTTTTATGTGTTGATTTACTAAAGTGCACCGTGGAGAATTGGCGGAAAAGTTAGACTTTGAACAGGTCGTGGTGTGTAAGGGATGGGGATGTGAGTATCAAAATATATTAGACTTTCAATCCATTTTAATCCAAGGTAGACCCAGGTTAACAAATTTTTATACCTGAGAGGAGTGTTGAGATGCTGAATGCGTTGAAATGCAAAGATTTGGACAAAGTATACGTATTTAACTGTCTTTTCATCAAGGTTGCGCACTCCATGTACGGATTGTGCTGTTTCGTAGCATCAAATAGAGAAGGTACGGCCAGAATTATTGTGAAAATATCAAAGAAATGTAGACAAAATGAAAGTTATCTCCACACAATCAACCCTGTTCTATCACAATGACGCGTATACGAAAACACGACGTGAGAATTATCATAATACCTTACCTCAGCCGTGAAACCACTAGACGCACTAATGTAAATTGTTGCTGGTATTCCTGAATTTACGTGCCACAACCGGTTTCGAGCTGTTTGTCGTCAGATGAAGATAGTGAAGATTAGGTTTAGTGAGACTTGAAACCATGAAAAGGTAATAAACAAAGTTTTACGTGTACTTGATTAACGAGTCTCGAACAACAAACCGCGGAATCATAGTGATTTCAGGCCAAACGCTCAGGGCAATTAAAATGACCAAAGTTTTGTGATGAGCAAACACCCCACACTTAAACTCCACCAACGGTTTCTGGCTATTTGTCGTCATCCAATTGAGATCATAACTCCGCCAAGATAGTCCCTAGTCCGGCTGCAAAAGGATGATGCTTGAGCGTGGGGATAGCTACCACATCCTATAAAAAAACTTCTAGCTACAGAAATACCAATTAGAATACTAACAGATAACACGGACCAGAGAGAATATAGATCCCTAGCAGGAAGGTGTATGACGTCGGACGGTGAAAGTCATCTGGAAGCAGTCAGGCCGATGACCATCGTCTCCACCAGGACCACCCCTACCACCGCCACATGGAACGTCCGGACCACGTATGAGACTGTAAGGATAATGCACGTGACCGCAGAGATCGGGAAGTATAACCTCATCGTCTTAGGAATCAGCGAGTCAAGATGGATTGGTTCCGGGCCGATGCGACTGACTTCAGGTGAATTACTGTTGTACTCAGGTCACGAGTAGGAAGATGCCGCACACACAAAGGGAGAGACCCCGATGATTTCCAAAATGGTACCGCGAACGCTCATTGGGTGGGAGGCACATGAACCACGGATAATGACAGCCTCCTTCTATACAAAGAAGAAGAGGATCATTATGAGCATAATCCTGTGCTACACCACGACGAGCGTCAGTGATAAGGAGAAAAAGGAGGATTTTTACAACAGACTGTCAACCATCATAAAAGACAAACCAACGAAAGACATCGTCATTGTAATGGGCGACTTCAACGCCAAGATTGGCAGTGACAGCAGAGGGTATGAGGATATCATCAGGCAGCAAGGGCTGAGCAAGACGAATGACAACGGGGAGAGATTTGACGACCGATGCGTTGCAAGCAATCTGGTAATCGGAGGATGTGTTTTTCACCACAGAAGGATACACAAGGCAACTTGGTTGTCACCAGATCCACCGATAGAAAACCAGGTCGACCACGTGTGATTCGGGACGAATGTTCTCGACGCTTTCTTTAAGATATACGCGCCATACTAGGAGCTGACGTTGCTTCCGACCATCATCTACTTGTCACCAAGTTGAAACTGAAGTTGAAGAAAAAATTGATAGAAGAGTCCAGCAAAACGACAGCGTTACAACACCGCTATGCTGAACGACAGTAGAAAGGTCAGCCCCTCCAACAACTTCCAGGTCCTGGAAGGGATGCTTGAAGAAAAGACGTTAGAACAGAATTGGCAGAAAGTGAAAGAAGCGGTGACCTCAACATGTCAAGTAGTACCGGGCCCAAAAATATGAACGCACAAGGAATGGATCTCAGAAGGGACGTTACAGAATATAGAATAAAGTAGAGATAAGAAAACAATGGTGGACAACAGCAGAACGAGAGCAACAAAAGCAAAAGCACAAAAAGAATATACAGAATCAAATATAATTGTCAAGCAAACAGTCAAACGGAATTACGTAGAGTCACTGTCCAAAGAAGAAAAGGAAGCAGCCTATCAGACAACACCAAGGACATGTGTATAGCACCATCAAGAAACTATCGGGAAAGTTTGCCAAGCCAGCGAGTAACAGAAATGGAAAAGCGATAGCAGACAAAGAAGGACAGTAAACGAGGTGGATCGAGCACTTTCAGGAGTTACTTAATAGACCAGCACCAGAGATACTGCCACCTGAAAGCAAACTGCCAATCAAGTGCTGTGCACTCACGGATAAAGATATCCGCAGCGCCATTAAGCAGGGCTACAGGACCTGAGAGCATCCCGGCAAAAGCGGTAAAGAAGGACTTCGATACCAGTCTGGAGCTCCTCCACCTACTATTCTGAAAGATCTGAAAGAAGACGAATAAGTGGAAATAAGGCTACCTCATCAAACTCCCCAAGAAAGGCAACCTCAGTTCCTGTTCCAACTACCGAGGGATAACGCTGCCTTCCATCTCAGGGAAAGTGTTTAACCGCATCTTGTTGCACAGAATGAAAGACGCTGTTGACCCACATCTTCGTGACCAACAAGCCGGCTTCCGTATATAGAGATCGTGCACAGATTCCATCGCAACTCTGCGCATCATTCTAGAGCATTGCCTGGAATGGAACTTGTTTATCTACGACAACCTCATCGACTATGAGAAGGCGTTTGACAGCGTCGTCAAACTGGCCCTCTGGAGACTATTGAGACACTACGGAGTACCAGAAAAGTGCACCAACATAATCAGGAATTCATATGAAAGGATGACCTGCAGAATAGCGCATGGCAGACAACTCACTGACACTTTCGAAGTGAGAACCGAAGTGAAGCAAGGCTGCTTACTCTCACCGTTCTTGTTCATGCTGGCCATAGACTGGATCATGAAGATATCAACAGACCACAAGCGCAACGGCATCTAGCGGATACTTTGTAAACAGTTGGACGACCTCGACTTCGCCGACGATCTGACTCTTCTGTTCTGAATTAAATCCAGGTCTTTATCAACACCTGTCTCAGGAAGATCCTAAAGATCCGCTGGCCCGACGAGATCAGCAATGAAGAATTGTAGCAGCGAACGAAGCAGCAGTCTGTTGACAGAGACATCATTCAGTAACGGTGAAAACCTGTATCAAACATCACCAGGCAACCCCTAACCTGGAGCCCCCAAGGGAAGAGGAAGAGAGGGTGACATAGAAATACCTGGCGCCAAGACCTGGATGTAGACGCGAAGCAGATTCGCAAGTCGTGAGGACAGCTAGAGAGACTCGCCCAGAATCGTGATGCCCGGAGAGAGCTGGTTGGGGGCCTACGTCCCAGATGAGACCAAAGGCGGAATTATTATTATTATTATTATTATTATTATTATTATTATTATTATTATTATTATTATTATTATTATTATTATTATTATTATTATTACCATTATTATTATTATTATTAGTAGTAGTAGTAGCACTAGCAGCATCAGCAGTAGTAGTAGTTGTTGTTGTTGTTGTAGTGGTGGTGGTGGTAGTAATAGTTGTAGTAATAGTAGTGGTAGCAGTAGTAGTAGTAGTACTAGTAGTAGTAGTAGTAGTAATAGTAGTAGTAGCAGTAGTAGTAATAGTAGTAGTAGTAGTAGCAGTAGTAGTAATGGAGACCATGACGATAAGTTGCAGTGAGCCTTGTCACCGTGGAAACTTAGGCAACAAAGCTATAATTGGAAGCTCGGGAGATGTTATTTGAGTGTTTAACCGTCTAAGAAAATTGAACACCGTTAAACCTCTAGAAATGCATGTTGTACAGTATTCAACATTCCGGTTTTGACGTTAATTTAGGTGCTATTTCAGTTTCAGTCGTTTTTTCGATTCTTTAAACATTCCCTGTATTATAGCAAGATATAAACTAAATTTTGCAAAAGCACAATCACACTACTAAATGATGTAATTCGGAATTCCCGTATGGATAGGATTAAATCAAATTGATTACCCAGGCGAAGATAAAAATTGCAATGATCTGGCCATTCATTAATTCATAGACAGTGGTCTAACACCTTGGTAACAGAATCCCGAGTTCCGAAAATTGTTAGTACGGAGCATCGTTAAGAACAGTACTATCGGTTCGATCGCATTACCGCATTCACAGAAATACGGTCGTCTACAATTTCATTTGGGTGTGCGGTTCATTTGAGACAGCAAATCGGCGCATAGCTTGATAACTTCTGTAAACGCTAAGTATACAAAGCCATTTAATAGTAACTGGGACTTGGCACGAATGTAATTCATTTGTTTCCACGACTGAACTATTCCATCGGTTAAGTGATATTGCTAGCATTGTCAACAATGAAATCTTGATCATTAGGCAATTTATTACCGGAAAACACATAATCCAAATGTTGTCGCTTGTCAAAATACGCCCAAACATTCCGAACCCATACCCCTATATAGGTGAACTACCTTTCCATTATTCTGTCATTGACAACTTACGTTACTTTTTCATCAATTCAAAATCAAGGTTTGGACGCGATTTGCTGCCTACTCACCTTTAGTTCACTTAACAAGCCCAGTTGGTGGTCAGGTGAGTCATTTCTATTTGCCCATTCTAGGACAGATCTCTGGAGAATTGCTTTCTGGTCGCACGAGTCAACTTTTACGTTGCACACGTGGGCGTGAGATCGGTTGACAATTCTGCGTTGCGTCGCAGTCACCTGTGTGCGTGCATACCACCTTTGCGTGCGTTCGTATATCCTGTGCAGAATTTTCACCCAACCAAATTGACAGTAGCGCATTGCTCGCAAATCGTGAAGACATGGGCGCAATGCAATCGGGGGTAGGTTTAACAATCATGTCAAGGTCGGATTAAAAGCAACGAACCAATCACAGCGCGGATGGTTAGAAAATATATGGGAGCCGTTTACGGGCAAGCGCAACGAAATACGAAAACCGATTGCGTGCAAACGGCCCCAATTTTTCTCGATTTGCATTTAAGGCTGATGCACTCTGTGCCTTCGAGGAATATAAAAACGACGGAACATTGACAACAAGGAATCATGGCTGGGACAACGACAATGGGTTTCAATGGATTCGATGAACTACAGCCGACGGTTCTCCGTCGTGACGACTTGTATCAATACAAGGTAAGTATGAATACTACTCATCTCCATCTAATCGTTTATTAAAATACCTCGCGTAAATTAATTCTCGAACAATAGTAATAATTGGGAGTTCGACATAAAATGACAATAACAATGAGCATAATTCGAACCTTCGTTTTGAAATAGAATCACCAACTGTGATGGTCGATCTAATAATCCGAATTTGTGCTTGTGCACAGTATTTATAAAAGGGTAGATTTTACTCGAAAATGGATTACAAATAATGACTGGAAATCGTTGAAGCGATTGCATGTGTAACACATTGGAGCATGGCACCCAAAGTACCACGAGCATTGACTGCTCCACGATTTCATGTAAAATACTAGCCTCTATGAATTTTCGTTCATCTATTGTCAGTATGTTATTTTTATGGAAGTTGCTTAAAGTTACCTTATTGCTATCATTAACCATGGATGGAGAACTATTTGAACGAACTCCTAGAAAACAAGCCCTGATCATGTCAGGTGCTATCAGAGATGGTGGCCAAAGTGATTATATTTCAGCTATTATGATCACCAGTTTAGTGTTTCCTATTAATCGTGACGCGTACAGCGTTACATGGGAAATTTCCGTGCACTGTCCCCAAAGTTACTATCTTCATGCTCGGTTATGAACATGTTTGTTTATCCGAATGAACGGCTTGTCTGAAACCATCTATGTATTCGGTATAATAACTCGTATATTTGCGTTGCGATGAGCAGTACAAATTATCGGCGAATTTCTCGTTAAATTGCGGCCAGTGAAATGCATGCTTAGTTTCCGTTTCCGTTGATTGTTGCATTGAGGTTGCCTCAGTCGCGTTTGTGATATCGTTTTGGGTTAGATGGTTATTGTTAAGCTTACTGCTTTTTCTACCATAAAATTTTCTGAGTTCTGAAAAAAAGAGTGCAGAAATTTTCTCTCCCTTGTAGGTTCTTATTAGTCTTCACAATCTTTATTTCGCTTAGATGATTTGGCGAGCTATGCTTAAGCGATTCGATATTTCTATCTCGCCTCTAAATGAGACAAAATGGAGGTGCTTATTGTTAAAGATATAGGGACCAATTAAATAAATTCACTAAATTTAGTATTCACACAGGGACCAGAAAATGACGATAAAAAATCTTAAAAAATTTAAATTTCTAATACAAAAATCATCGGATACTGCTTTAAGTTGGTCGCCTTATTTAATTTTGATCCCAGTTGAGTTGAGAAGTCATCAGTTACATTAGTATTCACTCGATTCATTATAGCCATATCTATCATTCAGCATTATCTTCCTACTCGGTACTTTTAATTCTTATTCGCAAATGTAGGGTACTCTCCGGTTCGGACATTCGTGATGGCTCTGATGCCGAGCAAATTCACACGGGCCTGGGGAGAATGATAACATAATAATAACATTCGAATGGATACACTTTTTGGTCACCGGCATGTGGTTTCACTAATTTCATTTGGCTTTTACGTATTCTTTATACGATTATCTGCTAGAAAACGCGAAATGCGGTAAAATGTTTCAAAACATACACACCCAGATATATAGAGGGGCGCACTTCTCTGCATAGTCTCCAGCTGACGAGCCCCATTTATCTTCCATCCAGTGCAATCGACAATATCAAAGCTTATAGGTGTTGTTGTTGAGTTTCCATGCGCTATCCATTTGTGTTTTTGCGCGTTTTGACGCGCAATTCCTCTTGATTCTGTATTTAAGCACCGTGATTCGTTGTGTGAACTGTATTTAATGGTGGCCTCAAAGTACAACTTTGCTAACCTTAGATTTGCTCAAAGCTTGCCCACTCGATTAGGCATTAGCTTTCTCCAGCGGGCTGCAAGTCAGACGATTAAGGGTATTTTATTGTTGACAAAACTCTACCGCCTGCCCAAAGTTCGTCTGCATGTTTTTGGATTTCTCGCATGAAGATTTTCGAATTAAAACACTTATCGGGGGATGTGAGCAACACATCACTTTTGTAAAACACTTATCGTTCTGTGGGCATGAATGAGAAGAGGTAGGCGTTGATTTCGCACCTTTCCGAAGAGTCATTGAAAACCGAAGGTGTATAACTGATTTGAGTTGCCTCTATTCTTTATGCGGTAGTAATATGATTACGATTAATGGAAGTAGTTGCCTTACTATTTGTTATCATGCCGACGACAGCTAAGGCTTCGCACGAGATTTTTCTCGACGATGTCATCCAATCTGATGATGAAACGTTCTCGAGTTACAATACGAATTCGGCGAACATCTACATGTTATTCCTGAGCTACAAGTATTTTCTCGATTGCTAAATTCAATTTTATCACTATTCTTATTTCGAATACTATCGTGAATACAAGTAAAATGAATTGCGCTGGATAATTTTTCAGGCAAGTTTTCTTAGGCATTCACGGTTTGTTGTTAGCCTTCTCATCGGACCCTTCTACTCAGAGTGTCCTTGTTATAGATACCGTCAAAAGCTGTCATTAACGTTTCGAACGCTGAGTTTACCTTCCACACCAATTATTCCACTATTATTTCTCAGACCCACCAAATCAATATCGACTTTGCAAAGCTCGCATTTAATGAGTTATCTTATCTTAAACAGAACACTTCTTACTTGCTTGTAGATCACACAACGATTTACACCCTAAAGTTATTCAACCCGCAAGCAAATTTACATAGCTGCAGTTGAACAATACTATCTGAAGGCTGATGCGTTGAGAGTTTTCGATTTCCTTATTACAGTCTTAAAACAACCAATAAACCAACAATTGATAACAGATCATTCAATGGAAAGGTTTGTGGTCCATGACCGTTGTTCAGGAATCATTGAAATCGAGGTATAATGCGGAAATGCCTTCGAGCTCAATTCGTACCGGTATACCTGTGGAGGTCGCTTTTGTCCATTGCGAAACCATCGCCACGTGCATAATCTTACAACATTTAAGCAGTATCGTCTCTGAGACAACGAATACGCGTGCGACACTCTACATTTCCTGGTATTCTCAATAATACAATACATTATTGATTAATATGCTCTGAGATATTCCAAGTGAGCTAGTGACGAACTTATTGATTAGACCGGGCGCATAAAACAGGTGGTTAAACGGTAAACGTGCTGTTGGAAGCCTACTCACAGGTGTCTTATGATTATTAAAATTAAAAAAAACAATGAAATAAAAGTGATGGGTTAAAATTTTGTGATTGCAGAATCTTCTTACATGAACATTTGTGTGGTAAACATGATCGAACTCATGTAATTTGCATCGATTATTGTCCGTACGAGCTCTGGATGCCGACTTGATTGGTTTATTTCTAAGAGTTATCAACAAAACTATTGACAACGTTGCTATTCACAAAGACCCCGGTTTTTGACATTCAGCCTAACGTCTTCTTGAACAATTGCTCTTGAAAACCAAACCAAGGATTCAAGGATTCAAGGATTTATGGTTAAAAAAGTTATTACTTTACAACACCACAGGATTACGGTATAAATAAAAACAGGAAAAATACAATAGTATAAAAGCAATAGTGAATATCAAATGTAAGGCTCACGAATGTTATTCTATTGCATATGTGAGTCCAATTTCGCTTTGAAAGCTGCCAGGCAAGGAGAGTCCACCACATGTTGGAGTAGGGAATTCCAAAGAAATATAGCACGTACGGCGAAAAAATGGCGCCGACAATCAATACGGGAACTTGGGACGTAAAGAGATAAGGTATGTCCGCGTGTCACTTTCCCACCACACACATCGAGCAAGTGTTTTAGTGGATGTCCTTCAGTAGACACAATTCTATAAGTCGCGTCGTATCCTCCTTTGGGTAAAGTCGCATAGACCCAGACGTCGCAATCTTACGGTGTACGGCACATTGCGAAGACCCATCACTAACTTTGTTGCTCTATGATAGATTTTATCGAAGAGAGCAATGTCTTTTCGCAGCCAAGGAGCCCAGACCTCTACCGCATACTCCATCGTAGGGCGAAGGTAGACGTTCATTATCCTTCGTAACGTTACCAGAGAGAATCTTCCAAATATTCTTCTAAAGATACCCAACAATCTGTTTGCTTGGTCAAAAGATCCTATTTGCACGCATTTCCATCACACAAACCCATGACCGGTTTCCCTGCTTCTTGCATTTATCAGGTAGTGACAGTAGGATCAAGATCCTCGTGCTATGAAATATGCTCATCGGCTCAGTTAACGTTGCCTTCTAAAATCGAACAAAATTGAAATCAACTTGATGATACACTTAAGTAACATTGGTTCAGCTCACGTAACGTTCTAAAATATAATGACACGCGTCCTTCTTATTTGGTGTTAAAGTAAGAACGAATTGCAACTGATGACTGTACCACTGTTGTAAGATTTAAATGTTAAGATAGAAGGGAATTCCTGTCACAACATTAATTGTGCCTGAAACCATACACTCCAACAAGGCACCTCATTGGGCTTGACTGGCTAGTCAAGGGCTGCTCTAAACCCCGTGATCATCCCATGGTAGAGCATCACAGAAGCAAAACTGTCTCAGTCTTATTCAACCTGCCTTATATAGTTAAGCGATTCAGATGGGAGAGGCCACATGCTCCCACAATCTCATGCTCATAGCAATTATCTTAACCAGGTTCCTCTATGCTTACTCAAGTTTATTATTGCTACGAAATCATCAGCTTAAGCCTAGTGTAAATAGCCTTGCTGTATTCAAGCTCATTTGAATTTGTAGGTACAGTTGCATATGGTCCGTAAGACTAACCACGGGGTTATAAATAAGAGTCACATGGGGACTTTCATTTAGATATTAGCGTTTACTAATGACCAATGTTCACTTGTATATCTAGTGGTCTCTTAAGCGTTAATATTAGTTGATAGGCAATGACATATAAAAGACAATTAATAATCCACTTAATTATTTTAACCCTTAAGTAAACTGTCGTATTACATCAAAAGTTTACTCTTTATCGGTTGGTTATGCGATCTTAACTGCATCATTGCGCTCATCGACGAGAGCTTCGTCTTCTACCGTAAATCGATTGTGTTTGCAACAAATACTTGTTCACTTATCTTTACACCTAATTCCGTTTTAAATGTGACGATGTTTAAAATTTCACGGTAGCAATGCTACGTCACCGGTTTAATTTGAGAAATAAATTGATGTCGTCCTCGTTTTCGTTGTACACGTGAAAAGTTGCATCAGCAGTAGAAATGACTGTTCGGCTTAAACGAAAATCCACGTGCTTAACTCGTGGTGACAGAAAGACACTCGAGCAAGGCTTCAGATGACATTTGCTCGATGCTAAAAAAAGAAGAAATTTAATCATTTCATTCCTGTTTCGATGACTTCAAACAGAGTGATATTAAACATAGCGGCTGACAAAGATCATTGAATCAGCGAAAGGTGGACCATTTATCTCGATTCAGCTGAAAAAGTGATTTTTAGTTTCTATGCGCGTAACTTTGCGTACGATCGAGGTAAATTGGAAAGGATCTCAGATTAAGATAGTTGGTGCAACACAGTTAAAAAGGCTTGAAAGTTTGCGCGGAAACCTGCAGAAAATACTATGCATTTGCAGATCAATCAATGAATCAGGAAGCCTTTTGATCAATCGATCTATCGCTATCTATCTATCTATCTATCTATCTATCTATCTATCTATCTATCTATCTATCTATCTATCTATCTATCTATCTATCTATCTATCTATCTATCTATCTATCTATCTATCTATCTATATCTATCTATCTATCTATCTATCTATCTATCTATCTATCTATCTATCTATCTATCTATCTATCTATCTATCTATCTATCTATCTATCTATATCTATCTCTCTATCTATCTATCTATCTATCTATCTATCTATCTATCTATCTATCTATCTATCTATCTATCTATCTATCTATCTATCTATCTATCTATCTACTTGTATTCTACTTCAAGTTTATTCCTACTTGCCTTTCATGGTGTTTCTATATCACTAAGACGGATATATTGCCTAAAAAGATATTGTTTCGCTACCACTGATTTTTAGAAATTGTCGAAACACGCGATTCCAATGTTTGCCAACTTCATTTGATATCAATTCTTTCTTTTTGAATTATCAAAATTCATTCTTGAAATACGTTTTGCCTGTGAAATATGTTTGAACGACCTTCGGATTAGCGATACTCGAACAAAATAGCGATGGAACAGACCTGTTCGTGGAGTGCACATTACCATTTGCACATACACATCGGTACAATTTATTATTTACATTTATCTAGTGGAAGTGAAATATTAGACTCAAGTAGACTTAAAATGCCAGGTAAAACTGAAACAAAGCTAAACTTGGAAACCATTGATAGGCAAGGTTGGCAATACGGAACATCGAACCAAATTGAGCCAATCTCAGCGACAAGGAAAACACAAGTATGCCCAAGACTGATCTGTTCTTTGCTGAACCAAATTTTTCCTAATTCTAAACGTATGATAACCGCGTTAGACAAAGCTGATCATGCTATTCTCTGTGAGATTTTTAAAGCTAATCACAGTTAAGCGTTACACCGCTCAAACTAATCTTACGCTTCGCTTGGAATGTAAGTAATGGCTAAGTACTCGAGACAAATTGTGAATACGTCTTTTACGTACTGATTTTGTGTTTCACAATAATGACTAGAACCCATTAGTCCTTTCGTCTCGGATTCTATACAGATGCCGTTTACTCTCGGTTGAGATAATGTTATGTAGTATCCAATGTTTACGTCGTTACGGACGAAATCTTGGTCGATCGATGAATTCTCATATTCCAAATTAGCCCGAATTTACAAGTTCAAACCTTGTTAACCATTTCTCCAATTCTCTTCTCAATTCACGTGGGCCATCATCCTACTGTCCTCACCTGATGAGCGGAGACAGCACAAACCCGGCTGTGGGGTGTGATGGAAATGCATGCAAAATGGATTTTAGTCCCACTTTACTGTACCACTTTATTTACAAAACATGGTCACCATTTTTGAACAGCTGTCAAGATAAAACAAACGCTGGCATATCGTTTATGTAGAGAAAGGAGATAAATGATTAGCACTCATTCAATAAGTTGTTTTTGTTTCATGTAATGAACTATACGATGGATTGCTTCCTTACACTTTCCTATTGAGAGAGTGAAGAACACACTAATTCGTTTTGCTATGTTGCGCACAACTGCACTTTAAATTGATAGCAACGTCTCTTCGTATGCAATGGGTTAGGAAGGACAGATTCTAGGAATGTTCCATTTCTTCCTTGTAATTGACGGCATACTTTTAACACCCGTACTCGCATGCAATTACCTCCTCACGCGTGAGTTTCAATTGAAATTTGTCCACAGTGAACGAATTGTTAATTTTAAAATGGGACGGTGCCAATGTATCCAATGACCTTCGTTCTGGTCTCTTTCTTGCTGGCTGGTTTTCATAGTTTTATAGTTTGAGGCTGTAACTTTCAGGTATTTGAGTTTAGTAGATTGCTGGTTTACTACTGGGGATGCGTGATTCATTACGTAGTTTGCATTCAGCCAACAAGACCTAAATGATTAATTGATTTCCCCGCTTCGTTCCCCATTAAACCCTCACTCTCGATGATTACACCAACAATAGTGTATTTATTAACAAATTACATCATTCTATCGTGTGTAAAAACAATCGACAATCTACTCTGGATTGTCTGTGAGCAGTCTCGCACCGTGCTTCTAACATTTACCAACTGATCGTGTGTTCTGATGATACAAGATAAACTAACCAGCAGCCCTTCGATTCGACCGGGGAAATTGGACCAATCTCTCGGTTGTCATAGCAACCATGTCTGATCCACGTATACCGCTTCTACGGTTGTTGTCATCTTGGACTGTCAACTACGAATTACCAGTGCTGTGCTATTAGCCGTTGTTAGACTGAATTTGGGAAAAGTTATGTAGGGAATCATACTCACCTGTCTATCGCTTTAAATTACCAACGGTAATTTTTTTAATCCAGCTATTGCTTTGAGAAGATTACTGTTTATCGAGAGAATCAAACTTGATAACGTTATAATGAGTACGAGTAGTTTGCTGGTTGCAACTGGAACATGTGGGGAAGCGTTTGCAGGGCCTTGAAAATGATGCCATTTCGAATGAAAAACAAACGTTTGAAGATGGATTTCGAAATGAAAGAATGGGGCACAAGTGACAATCGTTCATGCGTTGGGACATGACACATTCTGAACAATAGTATAAGCTTCATTGTTACGGACTAAGAAGCTACGTTTAACATCAATCTTGAAGCTCAATCATGGTTGGTAAAGAGAAAGACGCAATATTTCTGTCAATCTTAAATGAACCTAATCGAGTTACTCGTATGAACGAGTGTAGCGATTGTGACCTAGAAATACAGCTTGGAAAGAAGCAGACACCATTCGGTGTTTTATAACTCTTCATTGAGTAAATAATCTAAAATTAAACGATTACCACTTTAATCAATAATAAATGGCACCCCGTGGTTTTTGCCAACAAGAGTTAAAAGCAAAGACCGTGTTGCGATCGATAACTTGGTTACAGTAGCTGAATCGATAAAAAATTGTGCTTGTGAACAAGATATTGAAATCACAAAACTATGAAAAAAGCTCGATTGTCAACGATGTATTGGCGTATGATAAGAATGGTATGTAGGCCGCTGTTATCCAAAGAGCTTCCTTCAATGCCGTTAAAATAAAGTGCAAATCCCTATTTTAATCAGAGCAAAATGACTAGATGCGGTAAATTATAGAAATCTCAGTGGAAAAAAGTGAAAACATGAGCACCGTGTTCATCCGGGTGAATTATAAGAAATCAAAATCCAATCGCTTCATACTGGTGGACCCCAAGTACAAGATACACTTAACAAACGCCACTGGGAACAGGTGCAATAACCGCCCTGACTTGAACTTAAGGCAAACTTCTCGGTAGACCCACTCTTTAAGATTCAAGATTCAAGATTTATCGTGAATAAAGCAAATAGCTGTGCAATACCTTAGGACATATGTATGAAAATTAAACAAATCGTACTTTAATGTGTGTGTCCATGTGCTTCAAAAGAGGAGCAAAAGCAATTTTATTTGTGAATTGGAAGGAAGAAATTTCGATCGACAATATATGTTTGGGTCAACTGTTCTTCAGGTGTGTGTGTGTGTGTAAGAAGGGACCAATAAGGGATTTCAGTAAACATGAAAGATCTTGGCTTGACTAACAACAAAGGCGTTCTGAATCGAAGGAAAGTATCGATACCTAATCTATGATTTAACCTTGGCAGAACAAGAATTAGTTTGTGCTGAATATGAGCGTGAACAATTAGTAATTACGATTTGACTTATCCTAATGATCCATTGAATTGAAGAAGCATTTCTCAGAGGATGTAAGGAACAGAGAAACAAGGTTTATTGTTTGTAATCCCTCTAGCTTCCTCGAATGAGAGTAAATGGTCCGAAGCCATGGTGGAGTGTAAGTGCTTCGGATATGCTCATCAACAAAAGAGTTCAATTGCAAGAGATTCGGCGGTTGGCTCGCGATCATCCGTGGTGTTGTATGTGAACACTATGTTTAGTTGTACCTTTAGTTGAGGAAAATAAACAGCCCGAAAACGGCAATGGACTGTCAGTGTATTAACAAAAAGACGTTTTTTTGTAGTCAATTTAGTCAACCGCGTGCAAACACGTTTGTCTAAACCTTAATTAACCTTGAATATGACAACTGATCACTGTGCTAGGCAGTGATAAAATCGATATTAGCGTTGATTACGGGAGTTGTTTTACGATAGGCTGTTGAACGGCAGGACCCGGTGTGATTGCCGGATAGAATGTTTCAACGAAGCTTCAATGCGAGACGACCATAAACTCCCAAGTGATCGCATTTAATTCGATTTCTCTGAAACAAGAATATAGTTATGACTTCTTCGGTTAATTGGAATTTTTTCATTTGAGTGGGATAAGCCAATCGGAACGTCAACAGTTATTTCGTTTTGAACAACCAAATACGCTTTATTACCGTAAATGGCTTGTTTTAATGCAATTGCCTGGAACCTGAGCAAAACGTGAGCGTTTTTATATTCACTTGAGCAGTGGCTACATGAGAATAGCTTAACCTAACGAGCTGACTGGCGAACCCAAATATCTATGATGCCAGCGCAACGTAATCACTCTGTAGGTGCATCGTAACAGAAGAACGGCGTGTATGTATTCAACTTTTCTATCTCTAATGGAAAACGCCAGGATGACTTAAACCACCATTTTTAAACTTTGCACAATGCACGGTCTCTAGTTTTGTGGTCACCTTGATTGCCAGATTCGCTTCATTTCATTACTACACCTTCAACTTTTCCCCGACATGACCCGTTAATTTGAAACACTGTTACTCCATCCTCACTCAGTCCGTTTGTGTTTCTCACACAATTATTGCTGTGCTATCCCATATGTATTCCCATGACCGTACAGCTGTGCAAACAAAATAAGCCCAGCAAGCACAATTGAGCGAAGAAACAATTTAAAATACCAAATCTGCAGTCTCACTTTAACAGTAGTCACTCATAATTGCGGCACAGAGAGCAGTACGGCACGTTACGAGCAGTACTTCCGGTAGCATCATTGAAGTATGAATTAATCAAATATTAAATTCTGTTCTAGTAGTTATTCAGCTGGAGTCATTTTTTTCTGATGACATTTTTGATGTTCGCACTAACTTGAATTCAGAAATTTAACTTTTCTACTTATAATTTTGCAGACTGTCTACACTTATCCGTACGCGCCATCCGGAATCGTCTCACCGGTCACATCGGATCAAAGTTCGTCAGGGAGTAGTAATCCTTGTCCGGAGCAAATCACCAACACACCATCTGGCGCGGAGTATGAAAGCTTACTTGATCTGGATTTTATTCTGGAGAACAGCGCAACACAACGTGCAAACACAACGTCGGCTTCCACAACATCCTCCAGCATCACGGCTACCACAACCACCACTACACTAAGCCACACTTTTCTATCGGTTCAAAGGGGTCAAGTTGGTTGCATTCCTGTTGCGCTGCACTGCGATCCTGTCGTGACGATACTACCTTCACTTGACCCCTACCCGCGTGTGATGCAAACCAGTAGTTCAGAGGAAAATTCTGCTCCAGGTACCGCCAATAATAAGTACTATTACGAACTGAGCAGTGCATCAGAGAGCACACCAAGAACAGAGCCCTTATTCCCACATCCGAGCGGATTCAAAGCGGATGATTCGCAACTGACTAACCAATATACGTGGGATAGTGGACTGAGTACCACGGAAATGTACAGACCGCAAATTATAAATAATACATCGACATTTCGTCCGACAGATTCAGCCATATCGCTCACTATTCCCGTTTCATCCTATCATCATCCGAACTGTTCCACGACTGATTTATCGTTATATTCCACGGAAGTTCCCGATCAACAAGCGGATGGTATTCCGCATCACTTTTACTCCACAGAAATCATCCATGATCACCACGTGACATCTAACAGTAGGGAGATAAGCTCAGTCTATGTGCCAACGAATTATCTCAATCAGCTGGTTACCGTGAACCAGTCTAATCCCAACCTCTCCTTACAATGCCAGGCGAGCAAACTTTCAACTATTGGTCAGACGAACGTTTCAACCTTTCCGGGACAGTCATTAAATGGTTGTGTGTATCGGGTGGAAAACGCTACAATCGTCGATCACAGCGGGTTTCGTGTCCTCGCTCCGCGATCGCCATCACTTCAGTCTCAGCTATCAAACCAGTCCAATAGAGGAATGATTGGACCAAGCGATTATGGATATGGCACATACACATCTGTCCACACGACAAGTCAACCGGGAACAACCTCACTTTCAAACGAGGAACTCACGTGTAACGGAGAGCTGAAACCTAACGAGATAGTTGATTTAGGTCAGTTCCCAAGGAGACGAACAAGGGGCCCAAGATCTAAACCACATTTAGAAAAGAATAGTCGCATGAAAAAATCCCTCGCACTATTGCACATTTGCCCGTTCAACACATGCGCTAAGGCCTATTCAAAGAGTTCACATTTGAAAGCTCATATGCGTGTTCATACGGGAGAGAAACCGTTTCCGTGTGATTGGCCTGGCTGTACGTGGCGCTTCGCCAGATCGGATGAGCTGACGCGACACTATCGGAAACACACAGGCGATCGCCCGTTCCAATGTCGGCTATGCCAGAGAGCGTTTGCTCGAAGTGATCACTTAACACTACACATGAAGAAACACCAAACCTAACGAATCCGCTAGAAAACGTTGCGCTTCCCTTACACACCCCTCCAAGTATTCGGACGGCCCGTCCGTTCGCAGTGTACCCATTACATATCGTTTTTTGCATTTATCAAGGAAAACCCACACCTGCAACCAACCATATCGTTTGTACACCAAACACATATCCACTCTGAACGCTGGTTTGTTTAAATTTCGAGTCATGAGATAGTGACTTGTTCAAGTGCATTTTTCCCTTTCTTACATATCAACACGTTGCGATTTGTTTTTCGTTATTTCTTGTTTTCCGATGGCTTTTGTGGAGAGCGTTATTGTCATCAGCCGGCTGTGAATTTGTCAAATGTATCGCAACACACATATCCACGCTTGTAATATTTATTCTACTTATTAAGGTTAACGGTTCAGTGAATTTGTTTCGTAGCTTTGGTTTATATTTGTCACATGTGATCGCCTCTCATAAATGGCTGTGTTAGAATTCAATTTCAACTCTTGACCCTTTCCCAATCCCCCAAATGTTGTTCAGCCAGTGATCCCTTCAGTGTGTGCATGCGTTTATAATGATTTTGTCCCCCCAGTCCTTGTTTCTGTACAAAATGAAATTTTCATCCTCAACCAAAAAGTGCGATCGTAAAATTCCATTGTTTCGCAAAACCCTTTGAAGCGAGTTGACCACTGACATATCCATTTTTTATACTCTTGCATCAATTCCTTTGAAAAATTAGACGCTTCGTTAATGAAATATATGTAAACGAATTCGGTTTAATGACTTGTTTTTCGTTGTGATATGGAGTTATAGTAGAAGCCGTGGATAGTAGCAGTTTGAAACTGTCAGCGTGTATGTACGAAATCACAAGCCTGACTTAGGCACTGTCGCACATGTGCTACGGTACTGTCAGGTCGCCCAGGCTTGGACAGATGAAAAATAAATGGTAGTGAGATTCCATCGTGTTTCCAAATGCAGCTCAGTTCCGTTGGTAAATCACGGTGGTGAACAATGACGCAGAGCTTTGCCACATGCCAACATATTAGTGACAGAAACACCAACAAACGAATGCCCAGAACAGTTATCCAGAACACAGCGCAATACCAGTTATATCGCAATTACTAGTTAGACATCAATCAAAAGCTTTTAATAGAATTTGAGGAAGGCTCCGACTGTCAATACATGTGAGAATTTATCCACGTTTATAGTGTTGTTGGTCTCCTACGATAGAAATGGAGCACGACTGTACATGTAAATCAATCCCTTCAGGTAACTAAAGGGGAAGGCTAGCAAGTCAAGCCCATACACGAATGCCTGTCCACGGAGATTGGCATGTAGGCCACAAGGACCCAGACGAACCGTAGTATACTTCCTTAAACCCAATAGCGAAGAGAACGAAGAAAATGAGCGAATTTTGTACATTTGAATGGGAACATAGAATCACAATAAAAGTAGAACGGTTCAATTCTCGCTAGTCGATTGCAAAGGCATCGTCACAGTGAGGATCTGAAATGGAAAAAAATCTCAGATTTTAGCGTAGGGAGATTTCGCACAGGTTCATCATTTAAATAATTGAATGACGCTCCAGCATAAAGTGGGCTTTTGGGAGGGTAAATCAGTACTCTTGGGTTAAATAGACAGCATAACCGTTTTAATTCTTTTGTTTTAATTATATGTATGACCGGTTATTCGTTGTTCGGTAAGGACAGTACGAGCGAGTTCCGCGTGGTCGAAAAGTTTCTCTATGAAGAATGGACAGAAATTTATAGTTTTTGTTGCTTGAAGGCCTTTGCCGCATCTCAATGCCGGTTTCAAACCACCGCCACTGCATATACACTGATAATCATTAAAGAAAAGGAGTAGAAGGCAAGACTGCTGAACTGGGATCGAGAAATTTATTGCCGGGAAAGACTTAACGAAAAATAGCCGTTTGCCCGATCAATATCACAAAGATCATTCTGATGAATGGATTGAACATTACCAGAGGCGCGAAGCTAGCACTAGGACAAATTTCGAAGCTGTACTATCGATGAGGAAAGCATAATAACAGAAAAGGCCACGCAAATAAGGCAACCGACATAAAGCTTGGTTTTGAAGAACCCGTTAGATGAGGTTGGCGAAACCAATCACGATGCAACAACATGATCGCACAGTGAGATCCGAAAGCGCTGTACTACCAAGTTGCTACGTGGGTTGAACACAATCGGTTGCTTGCTGCGTGAGGCGATGAAAACACCTCGTTTTGGTGCGCACACATGAAAACCGCTCGTAAGCAGTTGTGCGCTTCACTCACGCACGACAATTGTTAGCTAACATGCATTTACCTGGATGTAGGCGCATCATTGTCATGAAGTCGTAAATATGTGGGCTTACATTTCACATAGGCAAGTGAATTTTTTTCGAGCACGAATACTCGATATCGATACTTTCTCAAATGACACTAGTTTTCGCGGTTCCGAAGGCCATTCGAGCATCTAATGAAAACCTTTGCGAACAGTTTAAACAGATATAAATTTCGTTGACTGACTGAGAGAAGTGGCAGTACGGATCGATAGAATGTTGAATTGAAAAGAATATTATCATGGAAAGCATTGTAGTAGTAGCAAATATAGAATTATTGACCGCCACACTAACATGAGAGAGTGAAATCCTAAATAGACATGGAGCGGATGAACTTGAAAAGCTACGGATACAAGCATAGATACAAGGGGATAAATGAGGATGCATTTACTTAAAGTTTGCAAACGATTATATTGGCATCAGCATGGCAGTTTCCTTGTGGCGTCGCCCCACTCGACAACTCCGATGATTAAAACAACACTCCAAGAAGCTGCCTACGAGAAGACTGCCACTGAATATGATGAACATCCACTGCGAATTCCGATCGCAAAGACCCGAGCCAGCAACACGAATCGCTTCAAATACACCCTTTTGGATACCAAGAAAGAGATACACGTCTGCTCATTCCATGAACGTGGGAAGATATACAGAAGGCTCAAAGCACAAATGACTGCCAAAGGTGTTGATGATCGATGGGTGAGTAGAGAGACATTCAACTCATGAGTCACAGGAAGCGTTCGTTGACACGCGACTTAGAGAAAAAATGGGATCGATAAAAACATTCTAAAGCGATTCTTACAAAAGGGTCGGCAGTGAGCGCATGTAAGTCATACAGCTGAAGGGTACCCGGAATGAGAACAATGAAGGCCAATTTATTACACGCACAACAGATTCATCTGCCAGAGGCCTTCATTGACCTAAAGCAGGAAGTACGCGACGTTCATCGCTAGGTGACCCAGAAGTGAATCAGACAGAAGACGGCTGGGAGAGTCAGTGGTTTCACCATGTTATGTTTCATTATCACGACCTAAAACTCTCGCGAAAACCAACACCACACTCCTTTTCATATACAGATAACAAACATTGAAACCTTTACGGTTTCACCCTATCTTTTAAAACACAAATGACAGCAAAACAAAAGGGTAACATAGAGAGATCGACTACTCTTTAAATCAATTGCAAATCATCACACGACACAAAGGGGGGTATGAAAACGTGAGCGTCCCTTTGATTTCCTTGTTCCATTCTCGTGTGTGCGATTGCGTGACGAGATGCGTTTAACAATTAGCGTGCGGATACTGTTTATGGATAGATAGATCGAATCTCTTTGATGTTAATTCGGCTTCAATCACCCTCGGGCTGCCTTTGCTACAATATTCAGGGACATCGCTAGCTTCAATACGGAGGAAATTGTTGTTAAGAAAATGACTATTAACTCGGGAGTATCACGATTTGAAAAACGAGCATTTAAGATGATGCTACTTCCTTTATTTATCAAGCCAAAGGAGAGGAAAGAAAGAGTATTTGAACCAAGGTGAAAAATCTAGCGTCCATCAGGCGAATGCTAGGTCCATGGGGGGGGGGGAACAAGCGTGATGAGTACGAGTCAAATCCCCTAAAGCCACATGGGATAAGTAGTAAGCTGCCGAATAATGATTCACGGAGAACGGTTAAGGAAGTTTTTACAAGCGCGGCGTGTTTCAGCAAGTTTGGCTTACGCAACGCCACAGCAATGAGCGTGTCAGTGGCCTGTCGAAATCCAGGTCACTCAACAAAATCTGAGCCAGTAATCGAGGTACAGCTCAATGCTGGTTGTACGATGAGGTAAAACGTTTCTAGAAACTCTCAAACATTGAGAATGACGGTCACGGAACTAAGTTTCATTGTCTACACAGGTGAACATAAGTATTGGCAAAGCCTAAGGATGGACAAAAATAGTCGTTTTCAATGAATAAACTTTGCTGAAAACAGGGTTGAGTATTGTGAAATTCTCAACGAGCTTCTTGATTCACACAATAAGCAAAGGGGTCACTATCAATGGAAAAAAGCAGATTGCCGTTCACACAATAGGATCAACGGCTATTATCTACCACAATCAATCACATGTCCCCGAAAGGCGTTAAGGTCACCTCAGCGCTTTTTTCAACGCGATTCACCATTAATTGAAAGAAACACGAAATGACTAGAAGGCATGTGCTGACCTTAGAAAAAAAGAGAGATTATTATTATTTATTGGGCAAACAATAGCCAAGAAGCGCTCAAAAATGAAACGTTGAAAGACATAGCTAGGGACAAACGAAGCGTGAGAAAAATGAGTCACCGGCAATGGGGACAGAGCAATATCGATCGATGTCTGGACATAAAGGGCTGACGAAATAAAGTGTGTTCACAAAAACGCACGCACACACACACGTGCAAGGTGAGACAAACGCGGGAAAATTCCTCTGGCAAGGAATGGGTTAAGTAGCTACCACGCAACGTGAGCAAGTTGCGTTACGGTTACTCAGTCGCGCTTGTGCTACGTGGTTGTCATTTACGTTGTCGCGTGGAGCAGGTATACGTCTACTATTCAGAGCGAGTGAATCATGGCTCAGACATGGGCGAAAAATGGGATAAGACCAAGGGATTGGAGAAGTTTGTTATGAATAGTAATTCCTCCCATGACGATTGATCTGAGCAACTCAACACAGAAACGGGAAAATATAATTAAGAGAGTAGCTACGAGGGTGTTTGGATGTTTTAAAGCAGGTTCATTGGTGCTGGGGTTGTTTAAACTGAACGGAGTCGATTTAAATAAAACACTAAACCGCGGAACACCGACTCATGACACGTACTCTGAATGCGGTTTGGTGATTAGCGTAAGCATACTAGGACACCAATCGCGACAGCGTATTTTACCTTAGCACGAACAAAATGACAATCGCTGAAGATGTTGTCTAGTCTGGCAACGAAACGTCCGATGCAAACTCAACAAGCTCGGAGAACAAATTCAAGTAAGCTACAACAATTTGTTTGTCTTGCTTTATTTTATTCAGGGCGTGACGTTCTTCTTTGTCCAAGGTGTTCGATATGATGTTGTTCGCTGAAGATGCTGTCTAGTCTGGCAACGAAACGTCCGATGCAAACTCAACAAGCTCGGAGAACAAATTCAAGTAAGCTACAAAATGACACTAGCTTAGCCAAAGTCACTCAAGGATGTAAGGTCATGCCACGGGGGCCAACTATTGTAAATTATCCAGCGATTCATACGGAGAAGCTATAGCGCTTCGTGGCATAGCTGACAACACTGATTGTGTGTGGGTGACGTATCAACCTCGTGCGACAAACTTAGAGAGCGGTTAAATACAACGGTCAACGTATACCAGCGAGAAACGGTCAAAAACGCAAATCAGTTGCGTGACATGAGGAAAATCACAGGGTGTTCTACGGCCACATTCAATCAAGCACACCAGGGTCAGACGAGCTCAGTCTCGGACCCACCCTCAACGGACCACAACTATATTCCGGATTAAACACGTTGGTTCATTTTGAGTATCTGAGTACAATGTTTTATTGCTTACTAGGCTAATTAAGCCGGTACATTTTTCGGTTTGATAGCACGGAGCAACACGGACAGTGTGCTTGGCTGTCGCAGATATTTCTTCCGACCCATTTTATACTTGGATATTGTGGGGAATGAGAATTAAACACATGTACCCAAGTGTGCAACTGCACAGGGTTTGAATCAGAACTCATTCGAGTGAAAAGCACATGGGTTATTACTATGCCGCCACCATCATCATCATGAAGCAAAAGTCTGAAGCCACACAAAGTGCCAAGCAATATGAAGCAGAAAAAGCAGATAAGCAAGCACGTGAAAAAGGGAAAGCAGGCAAGCGGAATATGAAAAAGCAAATGAGCAAAAAGCAGCTCACTGCATGCGATTTTGTCATGTTTTTCCACAAAATTTAATATAACAATACCGGATAAAAAATTATGACACACATAATAAAATACACTGGCGCCACTGACTTCGGTTTGTAGCCATATCATGCAAGGTTTCCAGTCAATTATTAGGTGGAGCTTTTGGATCCCACCCAGGCAAACGAATACGCGCTAGCGCTACGGTGAGTTTCTTCATCCCAACGCTCCACGTCATAAACTGGCCACCCAGCTTTTGCCAGGCTCTGTGAATAAGGCGCGGTAAGGTAAACGGCGAGGATGCATTCTTAAAACATGTCCCAACCATCGCAAGCGAGCAAGCACCAGCATTTCTCTCAGTCCATGGCCACCTAGTCCTAACACACGCTTGCAAAAATCAAAATTTGTAACGCGATGCTGCCACCAAATGCGAGCAATCCTACGCAGGCAACGGTGCCAAAAGCAGATAGCCGACGAACATCTTCCGCTCAGATAGACCAGGTTTCGCAGCCATAAATTAGTATAGCACGCACCAATGCATCAAACACGGCCTTTAGTAAAGAGTGAAACATCGCGTCGACGCCAAACGTGTCGTAGTTCAGCAAACGGTTCACGCGTTTCGCTTACACGATGTGAGATCTTGTTCCCGACACCCGCCAGCAGAGATACAACTGCCAAGGTAAACAAAGCTGTCGACCAATTCAAGATTGACATCGCACACCGTTTTGGGTAGTATAAAACCAATAAAAAACACGGGAAACAAGCGAAATGATGGATGTTGCGGGATGTGATTCTTGGCTTTCTCATCGCACTGCCCTTACCACGGAATATAAACATATTCAAATAGAATATTCGCGTTTTAGCGTGATCAGCAGCTGCAAACCTTTACAGCTGTAGTTCGACCGTCACGAATTCGACAAAGTACACTTTGTGCACAAATTAGCGTGTATTAAACCTTGCTAGTCTTGATGCATTTTACAATTGGAATGGTGAGAATGTTTGCAATGAAGCGATCATACAAGCATCTGACGGACAGCGGTATTATCGGCGTCCAGATGGGCTCAAACAGGAAAAACACAATATAGTTAGAAAGTAACATAAGCGGAGATGGACAATTACCTTTGTATTTCGGTTAAACTCAGCGGTGGTTGCTTCTTCATCGACCGCAGGATTCAATGCAATTTCCAACGCGTATGTCTGACTGCGGGTCGTCAATCGGAGCATGTCTGATGCTAGATCTAACGCCAGTCCGCGACTAGAATTCTGAAACGACCAGAAAAAACAAACAAACTCAAAAGCTGAGATTACGTAATGACCGGATAAAATGATCTGATTTCAAATTTAGTCGCCATCCAAGCCATGTGCCAATATTAAATGAACATAAACCGCAACTTTCGATTATCGCTCGTACCATTGTTTAGTTGATAAAAGCATCGGTTAGAATATTATTTGACTTGGGAGTTTCTAAGGCATACGTGGGAGAGAACAAGTGATTATCATTCGTCCTCTCAATGTTTACTATAATAAACAGATTTAACAATACATATCAGTAATTGCACCCCGACACCGGCATCAAATCTACAACCGCACGGAACCGGCCGCGTTTAGGATATGGAGCTTTAAATCGATGGAAGGTTAACGATGGTTTCGAACGCAGTAGGTAAACTGAACTAGTTTTAGCATGAGAAAGCATTTCATTATGGCATATTCTGTCATCGAAAACCAAAGCAAATAAAAGTGCGATGCCCACGATGGAGAAATACGAGGCAGCAAAATCGACCAAAAAGTTTGATATTAACGTTGAAGGGTAGCAGCATGTAATCTATGAACTTGCCAAGGGGCATGGCAACCTATTGGCTTAGGAGTCGAATTAGAAGTTATCATGGAAAAATTGACGCGATTCAAAGAGAGGTTTCATGTATCGACGCAGTCTTGTTAATCACAGGAATATCGAGAAGCTAAACAATCTCCAGAATCGGATATTTTAATATAAAGTATTGCGATCTATCTTGACACACACTAGAGAAAATATATATTTATTAACCTCATTATAACATTTTCCAATAAAACGGTCTGTGAAAGGTCACGAATCCAGATGGGGTACTTTATGAATTAAGGGTGGTGGTTATTCTACGCGGCCTACACAGAAAAGAAGAGATGCGAACTGTGCACAAAGTAAACGATTCCGTGACAAAACTTTATCACAAAGCAGAATTTGCGAGGCACTTATGCACAGGAACCATGCGCGCGTACGAGCGAATCGAGGTTCGAAGTTATAACACTCAAAAAGTGGACAGTGAAACCGGAAAACCCACAAAGCGTTTTGGCTCATCACAAAGCTCAAACGTATATAAGAGTGTGCATACTGTTTAGGGTATAGTGGTACCGTACTCAGATAAAGTAGAACAGGAAGAATACTTGAAATAGGATATCCTGTAAATATCTGAAACGGTCTTACATGCGACTATAAGAGAAACCACGTGAAATAAGGATTTTTGCGAGAAAAAGTAAGATGGCAAGAAAGTTGATGTACCTAAAACTTTCAAATTTTCTGTATCATGCCGTTATGGGTCGAGTGCACTGAAACAGCATTTAGCGAGAAGAAATTGATTTGGGGCGTCAAGTTCAACACGCTCTACACTTTGTGGTCTTGTCAGTATATAAAAATGGTAAATAATTTGTTACAGAACTGACGATAAGTTACCCAACCCCGGAGAGTGTTCAGAAAAACCGCATGTTTTCGTATCGCGAAAGACGGTTTTCCCAATAACGCGGTAAGATTCTAAGACGTGTACGCGCTAGAGGTTCATTTTCAAAAACTGTAAAATATTTGATTTTGTGGTTAATTGATAGAAAATACTCAATAAATCGAAGAGATTTAATGTTGACACCACACTGTGATGCAACCAGTGCAATCCATACACACACACACACACGAGAACGATTGTGTGATCTAGCAGAGGCGAAATAGCAGGACCCTAGCCGGAGTACAAAGTCACAATGATTCATTGCTGCTCCGATCATGTTTGAACGTGAAACCAGATCAGTTCAACATGTAGTGAGTGGCAGTTAGCTCTTATACGATCGGGATGATGCTCATAAGGTTGTGTAGCACAAATTACGAAATTGCGCCACTGAATCAAAGGCGAAAGAGAATAGAATATTAAAAAAAACAGGCACCGCATTATGGGTTGTGTTGCTCACAACCATGTAGATTTAAACTTCACAGCCGGTCTCGGACTGTTGGGTTGAGATCAGATTACATCGAATCAGCTATCTAAGAGGGTTAGTGAAAGTTGAAGATAATGTTAAATAGGGGGTTCGTACAAAGAAACCTGGTGTTCAAACCCAGAATGACTCCGAATACGCATTCAATCTAATGTGGCGTTCACTCCCCCACACTTAAACTCCACATTGCAGTGTTTACGTGATGGTCAATATCGAATGAAAGCTCGAACCGAAAATATAAGTTTGCCTTAATTAATTAGCGCATATGTTCAACCAAACGGACTGTTTACGTAAGAACACCAAAGCAATAAAAACAAACCACCAACCTGACAACACATGGTCAAACAGGAGCCTCGGTGGTGAAATCTATAGATTAATCTCAGTGGTGTATGAACTGCTTATCGCTGTATTACCACCACACATAATGGTGCACAATGATTGTCCGGACGAATCGTTTTCGCCTAGACGGTAGCGTCTAAAGCCGAACTCTGGAATAAAGCTCTCCGATTTGATTTGCTTGGATATCAGAGCGATCAGAACACGAATTACAGATGTAACAGTTAGGAGCACAGCGCTTGCGTAACGCTTAGTAAATTCGGTGTCATTCCGCCGTGCGTTTACATTTTGACATATCTCGCAAAAAGGCAACGCGTTTATTTTGAATACGTACGTAAGACACGTATATGAAATGCATGCGTGAAATCACGACACTTTGTGTCGCCAGTTTGATTGGCTACCCGTGGGATGGGATATTGTCAGGGCGAAAACGGAAATTTAACCCTACACCGGGCCGCATTTGAGTATTGTTCGAAAAGCTGTGACAGTGTGGCCCATCACTGCCACAACGGTGGCAGCGACCAGTGAAGTTAGATCAGGATGAAAATACGCTCGGAACATATAAAAATCATACGTCGAGTTCGCAACAACGGACCAGATAAACGAAGTCAATGTAAACCACTTTCCAACAACCTTGGAGTATTTTTTACATATTATTTCAAGTCAAACAGTGTTATATAAACAAAGTGAAATATCGAGGCCAATAGGTATAGATCTGAGAGGTAAAGAAACGTGTATCTATACCCGCCACGCTGTCTTTTATGTAATAATTATTGGACAGAAACAAGGAGCGAATACGACGGAAACGAGAAAATAGGGCGTTCATTCTACCGAGACATCCGAACTCGTCGAACGAAACTCGAGTACGGTTACTATGACAATGAAAGTTAGGAAAATACGCAGCCTACCTAAGGGAGATGAAAATCGATTCAGTAAAATGGCGACGCATCTCCATGACAATGTGACTAACCAGACAACTTGATTTCGGAAATGGGATAGGTCAAACTTTTTCCCGCGATCAGATAAAAGTACCACTTTTCAGGAGTAGGGCTTTATTTAGTTATTCTAGTGAAGATTTTTAAATGTAACTTATGGACCAGGAATAATAGCAAGTTACTTAATAAAATACACGTATCGAGATTCAATCAACGATTTAAAAGAGAACGGAAAATGAACGGTAAAAGCATGGCGTACACTAATCCATGACCGTTTAGCACATAATCCCTATGGAAATCAGCTCTGGAGTCAATGTGAAAAGCAAATCTTGCTGGGAACGGAATAGAGTGACTAACAAAACGAACGGCGAGAAGACCTTTCTGTGGTTGCCGCCATGTGATTAGAAACATGTATTCATGCGAGGTGACAGAATAAAACGATAGAGGGCAACCGAATTTGGTCTTTTACTATACGCCAATGTTAGCGGAAAAAGGCATTGCCTGATTTCGCCGAGTTGTTACTGGACATTCCAGCTCTATAATTAATACGACTATGCTGGCTTAACAAAAAAGAGCTGCGAAAGTAACAAACTGAACAATATAAAGATACCTGTATACATCAGCTTATGTATCCTCTGAAAAATAGAATAGGCAGCTCACTTTAGCATATTGCGAAATCAGTAAATGAATTAGAAAAAAGACTTCAACATGATCCGGGGACCTAGCTAAGCAACATTATGCATGAGGATTGCCGCAAGGACAAGCTAGAGCATTGATGAAACTTCCATTAAGGGATAGCCTACGAACTAAGTCTAATATACTGTTATTCGAAGATTCTGGGTTCAAAATAATTCTGACAAGACACAAACTTACAATGCAATCGTGTATACTAGGAAATTACAGAACTGCAAACCTGTCACATAAGGCGAGAGATGTCCACCTGGTCGACGCCCTGCACAATCACCGATGCAATATCAAGCGTCAGATTGTTACATTGTGTGAGTCAGGGCTTAAGAATGCTTTCGGACCACGAAACGTACTGCACCACAAACGAAAAATGGATTACCGCAACTCATAAGACAGGAGGCCGCTACGCAACTAGAGGAGCCAAACGATACAATTTTATTTCGCGCGAGTCGTACCAACGCGATTCAACCAAATTTAAAAAAAACTAAAAATCAACCGACTGACATAGTGTAAAACGAAAAAAATATTTGACATGTGAATGGTTATTAAGAGTTTCTAGTCTGTCGATATTTTTTCCGTCACGTCTACTTTTGGTTCGAAAATTGTGCTCAAGGTTGATGCTGGCGAACGTGCCTTTAATTTGAGCGACACACAAACATACATGTCATCAGTTAACCTACGAAGAGGAGAACACAAATACGGGCTCTTGATGATCAACAGCTTTCGATATGCTGAGGTGTTGTGCGCACAAACAAGAGAACTAAAAGGAACGTGTGAAGAAACCTAATATTGCGCAACTGAAACGATTTTGAATAAGGGCGATCATATTATGGATAGATCAGCGCCTACAAATGAGGAAACGGCATACACGAAAGAAGAAACGGAACACATAGAGGGCTGTCAAAAGATCCACACACTAAAGAGAATAGAAAAACTATGAAAAACTTCTCTGTGTTTATGTAATTAATATGTATGTGTGCAATTGTTAATTGAAGATCTAATGGTAATGGAGGCATTTAAATGTAGACTCTTCAGGTAATCATTAAGTGCTCCAACAAGATTGAGAAGTAAATCACGTCCGGAATTGCTAAGGCTAGACTGGTGTTTACCAAACAAACGTCGGTGGAATAGATGTGTTTTAAGCTTCGACATAAATGTAAGGATATATACAACTTCCGTAAGAGTAGTGCAGCTTCATGTGAGTAAATTTTAGCCATTTCCCGCAGACTTTAAGAGGATTTCCTACGCTTGGTGGCAACACTATGTTTGTGAACACAAAACTATTCAGATACCCATGAATCGACGGCGTCTCCGATAATTAGGACACGTCCTGCGTATGAAACTCTAATGATTACCACGCCGAACGTGGTAGGCGAAAGGCAGGGAAATATGGCTGACGGTCAGCCATCGGCCGATTAGTGGCTTCAACATGCTGGATTCTGGACTAGCTAAGGTTGGATGGGCGCGTTTGGATCGAGGAAAAAGAGGGGGTGTATGGCTTGCCAGAATGGCAACGAACCGAAATCAATGTAAATAGTGCATATTTTGTATTTTCTCCTGAAATTAATTTGCTATGAAGGAAAAAAACAGTGAGCTGTGCGTAATTGTTAATCTTTCTATTTTTGAACACTACTTTTGCTAAACAAAATCATATATGTATCAGATTTTGTAAATAAACATATATATATATAAGATTGTCCAATCATGTTCACGACTAATTCCCGCAAATTTTCCTGGAAGCACGAAGTGTCGTAAACAAATCCAGTGAGCTAGATAAAGATATTCGACGCAACGAGGCAGATGACGTTCTAATAAAACAGGAAGGCTCGATTTTAAAGAGATCATAGATATGTGATCATTTCAAATGTTCATTAAACGTTTAGTAAGCACGAGAGATAAACAAGGAATCGAGGAATTGAATGAACGCCAGTTATGACGAAATTCATAAAATAGGTTACTCAAATAAATTAAGTAGAACATACACAAGAAACAAGTGAACACAAAGAACGTACACTACTAATTTAATAGAATCGATTCGCCGAGCCGAAACTAAAACCACCAATACAGCATTGCATCCAAGATAAAGCAAGCTATACACAAGGGGTTCGGGTGGATGTAAACAGTAATTTCGTGTATCAATAAAATTAAAAATGCTTGCACATCCAAGTCAGACGAAAACGCATACACGTATCTAAGTGAATGAGCTAATATGCATTATTTATCTATTCTTAAGCGCACAAAAGAGAGAATTCGATGAATAATTATTCTAAAAGTTAATGACAACATTGTTGACGATTGTTGGATCAAAGCCGACAATAGCAAACACTCAGACTAATCTGCGATTAGTAAATCTCAGCAGCAACTGTTGCGAGTCATATGAAAAGCGTCATTCTTAATTTGCGGAACAGTGCTGGCAATACGACCAATGGTTCAGATGATACACCACGACATCCTCGCAAAGAATCATGGCCAAAATCACAAGCTGATGAATCAACAAGAAGAGGAATTTCCACGAGTATAAGAGATTCACGCAATTATCTCCGGATATGACAACTTTCGGAACATTCCGTACGTGATGTTCGAAAGCAAGGACAGAAGTATAAAAATGGTTTAATGAAAAGTGCCGTTTACCATCCGAGATTCAAACATTCACAATACACTCTGAAGTTCCACTACACATAATTTATGCAAATGACATCGATTATCAATGAAGCTCAGATGCTGGTTTATTTTATATGCGGGCTTGTTGAGTAGTCAAAACATGGTTAATACGGCACCCGTAACATCTAAAGACCGGTCATATGAATATATTTTTCACAATACTCTGCTCGATAAAACTGGGCTTGAGTGGTACGTAGCGGATCTGAAAACGGAGATAAGTGCACTTAATGGTGATGGAAGCTGAAATAACAGCACGCCAATGAAAGAAAAATGATCTCTGTATTGCGGCGATAGATTTCTTCGGTAAGTTCGGAGCTGCTGAGCGACTGGTTGAAAGTTGAGTGGATCAACAATTAAATAGCGATCGCTAAAGTAATGGAATGGTCGATTGGATTGAAATGGATGCCCTTATCCAACCCAATCGACCTTAATCGACCTGCCTACGTAGGGAGACAAGTTGACTTCAGTTTACTTTCGCAAGATGCATAAAAAACCACGCGCGATGGCATGAAGATTCATACAGAGAAAAGTAAGATCACAAAGTAAAACGCAACCGATAGCGAAGTCATCAGTTTCAATCGAAAATAATTCGTAGACGTTGTCAGTTACTGCTACATTGATAGTTGTAACAACGCCGAGGAGAAGAACTGACGCATCCGTTAGAATCCGTATTGGATAGGCCGGTAGTGTTGCTGGAATAGCTGACGGAAATTCGGAAATCCAGTGTCCCGAGACTCGATGATAAAGTGAAGGTATTCAACAGCTTGGTCAAGCGTGCTGATATACGTTCGGAAACATGGAAGTTGGTAGTGACGATAGTTCAACGGCTTGAAATGTTAGTAAATGGGTGCTTCAAGAGACTATCAGGGATCCATATGTCAGTGGCTACAAAAAGGACACTAACGGCAACACTTCAGCCATCGAGAACTTGCTAGCACGCCGACTTTGGGGTTGGATAGCGCTTACATGAAAAACATTTAAAGTAAATCAAAAGAAACTTATGGCACCGTGAGGTTCATAACGATATCAAGAATGTGGATATGGCACTCAGTTCAATAGAGCAGGCGAATAATCACGTGGTATGAAGTTGGCATTTAATTGATTAATCACGGTCACTTATGATACAAAATGAACTGTCCCCACAAGAACAAGCGCTAAAGCTGTTGTACAAATATCACTGACATTTTCTCAAACAGAATAACTAAACTGAACTAAGAAGGTACCCTATTGATAGAAATACTTAAATTAAGAAAACGCACACAGTTAAATTGCAATAAAAAGGTTTACCGCATATTCGGTATCCCAACTACCGATGATCAGTTTGTACGCAAACCTGCCCTCAACAGCATGGGAGTGACGGGTGAAAATTAGGACTTATTTCAGAATGACTTACCTCGAGTTGATCACCATCACAGCGAATCGCACCGGAGTCGAACTTTTGACAATATATAGAAACCAACATCCCGGAACACACCTAACTACCTATTCAGCTGAGCATACGCCCAGTGACCAAGCTTGAAATAGCACTGGTTATACCAACGGGCCCCAGCGAGAATACGATTGTGCGCGCGAGCGACCCATCGCAAGATGTATTCCGAACAACGCCCAATTAATACGTAGGGACTCGGGAGACAAAACCAGATGCAAACGCGTGTGTCTCCACAAAAGTACCGTGTACACTCGAGGGGGCGGAAATTGGGTGGAACTTAGGCGTAACCATTGAAATATAAATACACAAAATTGGGAGACGCCCACGATTAAGCAATATAGACCATACATCAACATGACCGAGAATGGAACAAATAAGGTGCAACACACGCGTGTAAAGGATGCTTATAAAAGAAGCAGAAATTTGTGGAAGTTCTAGAAACAGCGAAAGTTTCTCGGAAATTACTTGGGCGCTAATAGATAGAGTACTCAGAGAAATGGGAGAACACACGGTGATTAACGGTAGCTGTTAGGAAGGCGTGAGGGTAGACCACACCAAGAGTAGAATATATCTCAGATCGATAGAGAGAAAAGAATGCAAATCTTCATTCAGGATCCGCGGCACTTCAGCGCTAGGCTGATGATTAAAAGATAGACGTGTAACTAAACTGAACAGTTTAACGCTGTTTACCACTATACGTCAAGTTGCCAGGATAACATGGTCGATAATTATAATGCAAGAACCTCCTTTAGGCATGAAAAGAAAGTTTGCAATGAATCGGTTATAGCGAGTTTTTTGGTAACGTTTCGCTTCTGAACACAGAAGCTTCGTCAGCGAAGCATTCGGTTCTGCAGCGGATAAGGCTTAACGTTCATGACACCTAATGTGCACATGGCTTACGTAAGCAGTGGGTCAGTGGACGCTGTTGGCACCTGCAGACACAAAATAAACAATTTATGGATTAACACAGCAATTAGGGGGTGTGATCATTTGTCTTAATCTCACCTGTCTATCTATGAGAAATCAGGATTGGTCAAGAGAATGCCATTTAAACCTGAACCCTGTTCGTACCGACACCCTTGGTCTGACGAAGCTTCTGTGTTCAAAAGCGAAACGTTACCAAAAACTTACTATAACCGATTCATTGCAAACTTTATTTTCATGAGTATGGACTCCCGATCGATCTCGAATATTTTTAGACATAATTGAGATGGAGATTTTTGACAACCGAGGTTGCAGTGTACACACACGAAGCTTGTTTTTGTTTGTGACCCGATTGTTTATTATCCAGCGACCAGAACGAATGACTTCGCTCACACGAGAATGTGGGTTTCGGTTGATTTAATCATTCCAGGAAAATAAACACGCGATGGAACAATAGCTCTAACCGATTGCACACAAATTTCTTTGCATTATGAATACACGATCAGTCCCAAACATATTCCAATCAAAAGATTGAGAAATTGCTGACAGTATAATAGCAACATGACAGCATCTCAGCCCACATGCAGTCTCTGACTGTGCGGCACTTTGCCCGGATCAGGCTTGTGCTTTCATACTGCATACTACTACTAATGCAGCGCTTGGTGTGTGATGATAGGGTAGATAGAGTCCTGATATAAAGTGGGGTGTTTTGTGACGGAAAAGCATGCAAATGAATATTTTGGATTACTCTATGTTTATACCGAGTCTGACGTTCCGGTCAGGCGTGTGGATATTTCCTTGGCAAATGTAATTTCACTTTATTGTCTGAAACAACTTTAAACCCAAAATCGGATCACGCAAACAAGTGAATCCCGAAAAATTCACATACGCACATGGCATCCCGATAAATTACGCACGACTATCGTATTACAGAAAACGGTGTTAACCAGAATTTTTAATTGGCGACATGACTGGAATGTACACTGGATAGTATGCTACCAATTTTTACATTCCATTTGGCTAGCAACAAAATTTTCTTAATTTAAAAGGATCGACGGTGTATGATCAGCTGGAGGTGACAATATTGGAGCGCCATTACAACATACTGCGTACACCATACGCATCATATACATTGCTTTACTGGTTCGTCATTGCCATATCCTTTTGGCCCATTTCGACCTTAAGTTGACAGTTTGCCGTAATTTGGATTGGGTTGTTCAAATTTGGTTGGTTGTTTTTAACGTGTGCGGTTGTTAGTGTTCTTGTCATTGATCCAAATTTCCTCAATAATTGAGGTAGGTTGCTGTGGTTTTCACTACACAAATACAGCACTGTCTAGGCCTGGGCAACCTGACAGTATCTTAGCCCACGTGCAGTCTCTGACTGTGCGGCACTTTGCCTGGATCAGGCTTGTGCTTTCATACCATACCATACAGCACCGCTATTATTAATCAATCTCTCAGTTGGTCCTGAATCACATCGGAGATTTTGCGCGTCACTCTACGGAGGAGTTTTCTTGATTAAAAATTCCAATCAACATCGAGATTTGAAGTTTTTGCACCGTAATACGCACTTATGTTAGCATGGTGCGTGCTCACGGAAGATGAATTGCTTTAACCAAAAGGGTCAGTCATTTGCCGCAACTGAGCGGATTTGGCCTAACTTGGGACAGCAAAGTAAACTCACGTGAAGCTCACAACCGGCGACATGAATTTAACACGCAGTTATCTGTTAAATGTATAGTCGATAGATAAACAGTCATACAAACCGACATTGCGCCTGTGATGTACACCTATGCTTGACATTGACCGAAGGAGATCAACGACAACATATGTCATACCATCACGCAAATAAGGAGCGACTAAATACAATGTGAAATAGATGGGGGCCAAGTGAACTAAACAAATATTCGAGGCATCAAAATAAAGGTAATAAAACCGAAAGCAACCGACGACAGGTGACACAAACGTAAGAACGTATGGTCTGTAAAAGGGGTATAGGATTGGACAAGCGTATGACACGATAGGGGTATGGCAATTGTGTGCAAAAGGCACACCATCAAAATGGCGTTGAAAAAAAACGGATGAAATACTCAAAAGCACATCGAAATTTAACTGACGGCACTTGATTGTATAAAAATGGAAAACAACTCCATCTCGTAATACGTGCTTACCAATTTTGGCAAACAAATTTGTGCAACGAGATATTCAATGGTACCGTGGTCAGGAACCGTTATCAGTTGATACTGCGGAACACTTCCCATAAGCCTGGAAAATAACAATCCATCGAATTTACTTTGTTTTTTGCACGTCATTTGGTTTCGCTTCCTGAACAAGCTTGACAGGCCTGTTAAATTGTAGGATTAACACGAAACCAGCAAATTACATACGAAGAAACAGTATCGTTCATCATTTCCACAATGGCCGGTCTATTCGAAGTCCTGACACATTGCTCTCGTAATGATCCAAGCGATTTTTTATTTTTCAAGGTTATCCAATCTAATCGAGGACTATCGCATAGAAAAGTGAACTTACTGCGTTCCAGTTGAATACCGTACTTGTTCTCCAAACCTTCGAATATGACCGTCATTAAGAATGCTTCGAATAGTTCGGAGGAGCGGACTTTCTTCAAAAAATTCGGATGAATAATAACATCGTAAACTGTGCAAGCCTTTCCGGCTGAAAATTTTAGAAAACGAAGTTCGAAAGTTTGACAAGTAATTCAACGTTTTAATGGTCCAAAAAGCAAATACTTTATAGTAACCATAGATTAAAAATATAGAGAATGCATAAAAACAATTTTTTCTCAAAATGGAAAGTCAGCTTGTGTATTCAGGTGCGAGGTTGGATTTGGTCAACATATACTTATCAAGTTCAGCTTTGAACAAGTTCAGGCTTGATGCACAAATGATGTGTGGGATTAGAGAGTTCCATATAAAACAAACTCGGACAGCAAAGAAGAATCTTTGATAATTTGATCTAGAGAGTAACATAATTAACTTGTAACCATGTGATCTGCTACCACGTGCTTCTTGCCGATGAAACAGGTATTCAAGTGGGTGATCAACTGTATGAAGAATGTTGAACAGCAGGATCAAGTCACCGCTGACACGACGGTACGAAAAGTCAAGTAGGTCCACAGTTGCAATCCTCTGGTCACCAGTTTTGTAGCGCGGTGGTATACGCGTTGCAGCAAGGTGATGTCCTTTTGTAACCAAGGGGACTATTCTTGAACAGCGTACTCCATTGTTGGCCTGATATAGGTGTTAATTATCCGTGGGAGTATCTGCTTTGTGAAACTACCGAAGATCATTCTGAGCAGTGCTAAGCTTTGGCAGGACTTTTTGTATACCAAAGAACACTGCCGTGAAGACTTCAAGTTACTGCTAACTTGACCGCGTCTTCGAAAAAATAAATTCAGGTATTGAGACATCAACTACTAAAGATTAAACATCGTCTATATTGAAAGCTTCGTAGACCTCAACAGCTGTCAGATGAAATATGTTGGTAATGATTTAAAAAATTCATACTAGAACAACAGGATAAGGAAGAACATTGTGCAGGATTTTTCAGTTTCAGATTTAGGCTAGAGTAAAGCCCAAAATCGGGTTGGCTAGATAATTACGACTTGTTATTTGGTTATAACTTCACAAAGAACTTGGGAGTCGAGTAGGATGAACACAAGTGAGACACCAAGTAGTACATTTACAGACAATAATATTGAAAAAGACAGTTTAATTTGGATGACCAAAGGCGATCACTAGAGAAAACAAAGAAACAGTGTCGGTTCGAGAGAAAGAACAGTACCAAAAGCGAAGCTATGAGAAGAATACAAATTAAACTCTCGTACCTTCACATTATTTGTATAGAAAATGGTGTTTCATTTAAGCCTGACACTCGAAGCTATCTTGTGGCTTTCGCAGACCAGAGTGAAGATAATCAAACAGCTAAATGAGAAACGAGGGAAATGGAATTTTTAAAACCGAGAAAACTAATCAAAGGAGAGTAACCTCAAGAATTGATTTCCACTGCGTTTGGGATGTAAACAGAAAAACGTACAGACAAAATCCTGCGTTTGGTTATGTAGTGGGATAAATGTCGCACAAGACTCTCTTTCCCTCACTTCCATCATATTCCGTAGTCTATTATTGCATATACAAAAATAAACACTATGCATTACACCGAATCCGAAATACACAATAAACCGGCGGGATATCATGCTAACACATACATCTAATTTTCGCTTTCCGAAGCTAGGCTCTTGAAACGCAATACACCGCTGACTCCTCTGTAGATCTCGTCAGCATTCAGATTAGGTACCATGAGAGGCACTTCGATTTAGAAGAGAACAACAAGATAGCCACAGGTTAGTAGCAGCTTACATACAAAATCAATATCTTCGGCACTCATACAGATATGTTCACAAAATTAAACCCGTTTATTCCTACTCATTACTAAGTATACACACAAAAAGCTTGGTGTGCGCTTTGAAGTTACCGGAAAGTAAAGCATGTACTCACGCTCCAAGCATCTTACAAACTTAGTCAGCAATGAAGCACTAAAGAGGAAAATAGAGGTGGAGAATTAACAAATATCTTGATACTTACAAGCGTCTAATTCGACATGGGCCTCACCCATGCTCATCGGAATCTTGAAAGGTGGTGACCCCTCGATATCTTCTAGAATCGACCGCAATTCATCTTCACTGATTGCGCGAGGTTCTGGTACTTTGTCCGAATGACATATGTTTACAAAAACTTTTTCTTGATTCGTGCTTCGCATTTTTACACAAAAGCCTTTCACATCAAATAGAACAAATCGGAAACTTACCCTCGGTGGGAACAATTACGTTCACTTGTGGTTGGTATTCAGAAGGATTTTTCTACATTTGAACATTGAAGTTTATTATCAGAACGTACTTCAGAATTATTCAATATGTTCAACATTTCTCCTCACCAATAAAAGCTGGAAATAGACAGGAATTTGCTAGCCAAGATGCATTGAAAGCATTATCGCCACAGAAAATGTAAACAAGAGAGGTTTTTATGAGCTCAAATATTTAAGTGGTAACTGTTCACGGTAAAACAAAAACAAAATTGCGAATCACATGTAAAATTGTGCAATATATATATATATATATATGTGTGTGTAAATATATGTGTAAATGGACAAAAACAATCACGGTTCCCCATCCGTGCATTGTACATTTCATTGTTTTTGTTGAACGGCCCCATATCTTTATCATATTGTGCATATATAGCGGCTGACCACCAGCCACTTTTTTCCAGTTTGTACCAGCTGACGCATAGAGCGCTCGGCGTGGTAACCGTTCAGGTTTCATGCGCAGGACGTGCTCCAACCAGCGGAGACAACGTCCGTCAATAGCTGTCTAAATGCTAGTGTCGTTGCTTCCTAAGACGCCGCGCCCGCCCTTAGCACTGCAAACTTGGTGTTGCCACTGAACGTGAGCAATCCTTCGCAAACAAGGTTGGTCGAAGACCTCCAGTCTCCTAACATCTGCGCAAACTGTCCAACATTCACTCTCGTAAAGAAATACTGTTCTATCCAAAGTGGAATATATCCTTCCTTTCAAACTCAAATCACGTCTCTTCCAGAGGCACTTAAATTCAGTAAATGCCAGTCTGGCCTTAGCAATTCTGGACGCGATTTCCTTCTTTATCCGACCCCAAGCAACCAACAGACTTCCTAGGTAGTTGAACTGCACAACAAGATCGAGAACCAGATCATTTATAGCAAAATTTAGCAGATTACCTGATCAGTCCTGAAGGAGCACTTTACACTTGCTTGGTGAAAAGAATAGCTCATACTTAGGTACCTCGTTTGCCATCATATCCATGGCCTGTTGGATAAATGTTAGGTCTTCGCCCAGTAAGGCAATATCATCAGCGTAATCAAAGTCCATGACACGCCCATCTGGAAGGAGCTCAACGCCACAAGTGGAGAAACCACTGAGAGCACTCGGGAGGACGTCATCGATGGCAAAGTTGAGCAAGGACGGGCAGATTGGACAGCCTTGTCATACACCCGCAGTAGTGTTGAATGGCATTGAAAGGCTATCGTAGGCCATTATCCTCTCTATCGAGTGAGCGTATAAGTCCTTTAGGGTAGCGACGTACTTCCATGGGATTCCATTGCGAAGTAAGCAGTTCCATACAGCGGATCTGTCAACCGAGTCAAAGGCGGCTCTAATATCCAGAAATAATACAATGGTAGGTCGGTGATACATGTGTTGTAGCAACTGACGCAGAACGGAGATCTGGTCTACACATCCGCGCCCTGGTCGAAAGCCAGCTTGATCTTCGCGAGAAGTGCCCTCTCAAATCGGGGTAAGTCTGTGAAGAAGGATAGCGACCAATATCTTAGCTAACACTAGAATAAGCGAAATTCCACGATAGTTGCATCACTCGTTTCTTACTCCTTTTTAATGGACTGGTATTATCAGCGATTCACCCCAGGAGGCAAGTACCCTCTCGTTTAACCAAACCGGGCAGACCTATCAACCAAGTCAAAGGCGGCTTTAATATCCAGAAACACTACAAAGGTTGGTCGCTGATATATGTGTCGGTGTTAGAGGCAACTGAAGCAGAACGAAGATCTGGTCAAAAGCCAACTTGCTCGTCGCGAGAAGTGCCCTCTCGAATCGGGGTAAGTCTGCGGAGAAGGATGGCGACTAATATCTCAGCTACCACTGGAATAAGCGAAATACTGCGATGGTATGAAAGCACAAGCCTGATCCAGGCAAAGTGCCGCACAGTCAGAGACTGCACGTGGGCTAAGATAGTGTCAGGTTGCCCAGACCTAGACATATGAGGGGGAAAATAGAAATGGTAGTGAGACTCCAGCGTGCTTCAGCATGCAGCTCACTAACTTTGGCCAATTAATTTAGCACGACGTTAGCCGCACAGTACAGAAATACTGCACGATTGCACATCCGTGCAATAGTTGCAACATTCGTCCCGTATTCCTTTTTATGGACTGGTATTATCAGCGATTTATCCAAACCTTTGTGAACAGCTCGTGCAATTCTGATACGACTGTTTCGCCTCCTTCCTTAACAGTTCGTCTACGGGAATTGGTTTACGTATTTTATGATATTTTTGTGTTATTCTGCTTAATTATGGCATAAACAAAACACATGATTAATTTTTATGGATCAGATGCCAGACGCTGTCTGACAAGTGCACTCCGATGGTGACTGAAGGTACCGACGGGAGCTACTGAGCAATCGACTGCTTGTTTGAGGTGTTAACTACAGTTACCGTCGGTAACTGTTCTTGATAACTTGTTTAACATTAGAATTAATTAATATTCCACGCTTGGTTCCAGACAGTGCCGCACAGTCATAAACTGCACGTGGAGTGAGAAAGTGTCAGGTTGCCCGAACCTAGAAAGAAATAAGAAAAGAAATGAAGGTGGCAGTGACACACCAGCGCGTTCCGTATTCCAAGCAAAGTGCCACAGAGTCACAGACTGCACGTGGGCAAAAATATCGCGAGTTTGCCCAGATCTAGACGGATACGAGAAAGAAAATAGACATGGAAATGTTAGTAAGACTCCGGTCTTTTTCAGCATGCAGCTCACTGCCGGTGGCCAATCAATTAAGCACGATGTAAGCCACACAGCACAACGGTACTTCACGATTGCACATCCGTGCAAACTTTTAATCGAATTTTCTTCACACAACAACACGGTTTTGCTCCAAGCGCTCATGTACTTCCAACCTGATTTTGGACGTGATGACTGGACAAAAATCGGTTTATGAAGGCACTGGTGTGGATGCAGTATTACAGGATTTCTCCAAGGCATTCGACCATTTCGACCATGACATTCGTTTTTAACCTCGTTTCATTTGGCGTTAAACCATACTCACTGTTTCGGATGAAGTGTGTTCTTCGTAACCGTTCCCTCTGTGTTCGTGTGCGTGATTGCTAATCAGA
>JACCGJ010000600.1:56735-78977 GCA_013407085.1 Atriophallophorus winterbourni | reverse complement strand
TTTTTGTTTCATGGTTATGGGTTTAACCTCATTAAACGTGTTTGGACACGTGATTGAAAAGGTTGGTCGTACCAGCCTTATCCAACAGTGGAATACAAGCGCTCCTGATTTACCATTCCTCCACTGTTTCAAGCGCATGCGCATCCTGATCTTACTGTCCCTACCTGATGAGTGCAAACAGCACGAAACCGGTCGTGGGGTGTGAATGACGGAAAAGCATGCAAATGAATATTTTGTTTCATGGTTATGGGGTTAACCCCATTTAACATGTGTTTGGACACATGCTTTGAACAGGTTGGTCGTACCAGCCTTATCCAACAGTGGCATACAAGCGCTCCTTGTTTACCATTCTTCCACTGTTTCAAGCGCATGCGGATCCTGATCTTACTGTCCCTACCTGATGCGTGCAAACAGCACGAAACCGGTCGTGGGGTGTGAATGACGGAAGAGCATGCCAATGAATATTTTGTTTCATGGTTATGGGTTTAACCCCATTTATCATGTGTTGGACACATGCTTTGAACATGGTTGGTTTGTTTCGTACCAGCCGTGTCCAAATGGCATTACAAGCGCTCCTTGTTTACCATTCTTCCACTGTTTCAAGCGCATGCGGATCCTGATCTTACTGTCCCACCTGATGAGTGCACAACAGCACGAAACCGGTCGTGGGGTGGGAATTGACGGAAAACGCATGCAAATGAATACTTTGTTTCATGGTTATGGGTTTAACCCCATTTAACATGTGTTTCGACACATGCTTTGAACAGGTTCGTCGTACGAGCCTTATCCAACAGTGGCATACAAGCGCTCCTTGTTTACCATTCCTCCACTGTTTCAAGCGCATGCGGATCCTTATCTTACTGTCCCTACATGATGAGTGCAAACAGCACGAAACCGGTCGTGGGGTGTGAATGACGGAAAAGCATGCAAATGAATATTTTGTTTCATGGTTATGGGTTTTACCCCATTTAACATGTGTTTCGACACATGCTTTGAACAGGTTCGTCGTACGAGCCTTATCCAACAGTGTCATACAAGCGCTCCTTGTTTACCATTCCGCCACTGTTTCAACCGCATGCGGATCCTGATCTTACTGTCCCTACCTGATGAGTGCAAACAGCACGAACCCGGTCGTGGGGTGTGAATGACGGAAAAGCATGCAAAAGAATATTTTGTTTCATGGTTATTGGTTTTACCCCATTTAACATGTGTTTGGACACATGCTTTGAACAGGTTGGTCGTACCAGCCTTATCCAACAGTGGCATACAAGCGCTCCTTGTTTACCATTCTTCCACTGTTTCAAGCGCATGCGGATCCTGATCTTACTGTCCCTACCTGATGCGTGCAAACAGCACGAAACCGGTCGTGGGGTGTGAATGACGGAAGAGCATGCCAATGAATATTTTGTTTCATGGTTATGGGTTTAACCCCATTTAACATGTGTTTGGACACATGCTTTGAACAGATTGGTCGTACCAGCCTTATCCAACAATAGTTATTTGTGTTACTAATATTTATACTAGCGCTAAATTTCCTTTCAGATCCGTTGACGTGTTGCCCATTTTGTTCGATCAATTTCCCGGTATTAACCATGCCATCATTTCCGTTCCGAGGTTATCGCCATACTTGCCTATTCTCCCGTACTTCAGAGTATGTCGTGTTACAGCAGATTGTGCTGCTTCCTTCAACCCTATAATTGGGCTTACCTAATTCTATTGTCACTATTGATAGCGAACCAAAATTCGATTTTTATGTCCTAAAAAGCAACAAAGCGCCAAGTCATAAAATTTCAATGAATCATGTTTAAAATTTCTATTCACATTTTGGGTGAGTTATCCCAATTTCTAATGACGGAAAATGTTAGTGAAGATTTTTATTTGAATATTCTTCGGGAATCTAGCATGTAACCGGGTATCCAGGAAGGTATACTAATTCCCGCAGTGAATTTTGGATTCTTCCGTCTATTCACAATCATAGCTTTTTTGCTCGGACACGCTTTTAATGTCTGCGTAGCTGTGTATTTGACTTGAGTTATTCTCACACAAAGCGGCTAGGCCTGAAACCTCGTCCCTTGTAATTTTTCGTGGCTAACATTTTCTTGATCACCTAAACTATTAGGTTCCCAGAATTTAACATCTTCATAGTAAATAAACACAGATGTATCGAAGGGCAGACATTTTTATGAGTTCTTCTTGTGCTGGTGTTATACTTCAACTATCCTTTTCTCTGCAGCGGCCCACTAACTAGTATGAACAATTCAAACTAGTTTGAAGTTATCTGTGTTTATTTTTCTATGCCCTGCATTGAATATATGCCGCTGTAAGCGCTGCCGGAAACATCTTTCTCCCTAATCGGAATGATTAGTCATTTGAAGTGGTGTGAAGTATGAAACCGTTAAGCTATTTGGATGTACGTCCCTGGTGGACGTCGATCAAATGAGGACAACAAACACATTTGATCCCCAAATGCGTTGCTTTTGGTCGCGTCTCTCAGATTGCACTTCAACACAAAAAGTTATTAAATATTTATAACCCATCCAAAGCTTGACCTGGAATTCTTTGGCGATTATTTTGTGATCACTGTATTTCAGTTTACGAATATTGATTACTACCGTTTCTGTGATTATTTATAACGATGACTTGAAGAATGTGCCAGCATCTCGACTTGATCACTCGAGTACAAAATTTATTTTTGTCGATGAATTCTTCTCATGAACCCCGCAGATAATGTATGCTGTATGAAATCACAAGCCTGATCTAGGTGAAGTGCCGCACAGTCAAAGACTGCATGTGGGCTAGGATACTTTCAGGTTGCCCAGGCCTAGACAGTTATGGAAAAGTAAAATAGCAATGGAAGTAAGAGTCCAGCGTGTTTTCGCATGCAGCTCACTATGAGGAACGAATAAGCACGGTGACCTTAGAGCGCATGTTTCCCGAGTCATTGAAGTGGTTAGTTTGTCGACAAAATTTAAGCTTGTATACAGTAATGCACAGTCCAAATAGCAATCTGCATCAGAATTACATCGTAATTTAAGCTGGCAAAAACCTGTGAATTGAAGCACTCGGCAGAATATATCCAGTTACCGGATTCTAACATTCCTACATTTGTTTTTACTTGATATATAATCTTAATATATTTAGATGGAGGCAAGTATAAACAGCATAGAATGCATGATACATTGTTTTATATCTTGTCTGCATTTGAACCACTTTTACTTCATCTTCCATTCGTTAGCGATGTCGCATTAAAGCTGGTCAAGATCCTGAAGATGAACTATTTGTCCTTCATCGCTCCGGGCTGCTGAGGCAAGTTATACGTTTCTCGCGTTGCAAGCGATTTTGCAAACCGTTTTCAATATTGATATCGCATGGTTTAGTGACGAATTTGTGGTAACGTATGATTCGTTGATAAGTTAAGCTTGCACTTGCATCTGAGCTATTTCCCAGATTTCATTGTACCGGGGTGAATAAGGTTGTTGAATAAACTTGATGGTCTTCATCTCTTTCGAATGCTCGTTGTGAATTAATTCACTTCCCATCTAAGATAACTCTGCATTGAAATCGGAAAGTGTGTATGTAAGTACGTTCATGTTTGGAATGCAACACGGTTCCATATTCATAAAAAATAACTTTTTTAAAGACTCGGTTATAGCAGTTTGTTGCTTCTGGCACAGAAAATCCGTCAGTCAAAGTGAGTCAGTACGATCAGGGATCAGGTTTTATATTACATTCACCAAACAAACCTTAAGCTTGCTAAGAACTGCGCAGACCATAGTGAGCGCTGAGCATTTCAAGATTGACAGACAAGATTAATATAAATCGATGTACCTATTGAATGTTTTATAATCGATTAATTGTTTTTGCTACGAATAACAAGCTGTCTTTTTAAAGAATATGATTTACCAATCCGTCAGAAACATGTTCCTATATCTTGCAAACACACTAACAGTTTTCAATTGAATGAGAATGTACTCTGTGTATGAGTCCCGCGAGTTCATTTTAAAGGCATCTATCATTACTGTTTTAAAGTTGTATCCGAATCCGATTTTATTATTCGGGTCTGTTTCTTATCTACCAATGCTAATTTCTCCTCTGACTTTTCATGCGAACTATCTAAACGTGAGAATTTTATAGAGATTTCAAGGTTCGGAGAACCAAACATGAAGACCGAAAGCAAATTGAAATGCTCATCTCTCATATGCATGAGACGGATCAGCGTTTGATCCTAGATGATTTGGAAAGTTACATAGCACAAGGTAGAGATACAGTGAGTTGATCAATTTGTTATAACTTTATTTCGGGAATATTAAGCTTCATTAATACCTAATATATCGAAGAATTCGTCGGCAAGCATTTTTAGTTAAAAAATCCTGATCTAACATAAATATTTCCGACATCTATCGCGGAGTATTTATTGATTACCATATACATAATAGATTGGGGGAGAACCAGATTTATGCCCTGAAAACTGATGAGTTTGGAGTAAGACTCTGTTTGTACCTGCTTAACATTCGCATTCAGCCTCCAAGTGCGTCTTGATATCTCTTGAAGTTAACTAGATCAAATCGTGATGTACACTTTTGTTAATTCTCACTCTAAACGCTATCAAATTAGAAAAAAATTAACCATGATTTTGTTAATCGCAACTTGCGTTATGCAATCCAGAATGTGTGTAGATATAAAATAGTATAAAATATTTAATATATATATATATATATATATATATATATATATATATATATGACAAACGTTGGTCTGACGAAGCTTCTGTGTTGGAAGCGAAATGCTACTAAAAATCTGCTCCAACACACGCATTGCAATCTTTCTTTTCATAACTATTGGTTCCCGATAAGTCCCAACTATAATCCAATACCCTGTTTACTTGTCAATCCTTGTGTGTCATTTACTTAAACCAGTTGCGTTGATGTCTTATTATTTTTATTAACAAATTAGTGGATATCAGTGTGCATTTAAATGTCTACTTTTTAAGTCCCGCATCACATTCAACTAGTTTTAATCAATAGAATTTTATCTGCTATAAGCTGGCCTACAATGTCGATGCTTATTATTAAAGTAGTGGAGGTGATCGTTGCTGCAACTGGATAGAGCGCTAGAGTGTTACTAGTGCCGGTATCTGTTTCAGACCAGGTTGTATTGGGGGACTATAGTGAAGCACAGTCACCCAAAGTTAGACTGCAGACCATGAACCTCCAGATTAAGAGAGATGTGTCGTAATCATCATCCTTCCGCGGCCTCACTGAATCATCGCGACTAAATGGTGCGATTAAATTAGGAAAAAAACAGACAGGGTTCGAAAATGGTTGCATTCTGAGGTTATATGAAAGAGGAGAAAAGAATGTGATCCTCTTATAGACTTGCAACATGCATACGGGGGTAAAGGAATATATGAACCACAAAGCAGTACAAGTTCCTTATATGCAAACCTGTATCGCTTATTTAAATTTAATTAACATAATCTTCATATGGTCGACAGATTAATGGCTTATAATATCTGAATATCTAAATGTATATATTGAATCTATATTGATCTATATCAATGGGGGTATGATAACAATATACATTGATCGACAGTCTTGAAGTAATTGGTGTTGACTTGTACAACGGTTCAGGTTTGATGTTTTTCAGTCCTATATAGAGGCCAGTAGTGGTGTGCACTTGCTTCGAAAACATTCTGTAAATGCAATTTTGTTATTTCGACATGGCTTTTTAGTATATTAAATTAACAGACTTATTGAGGCAAGGTTAATACAGAAACGATTAGATTTTTTACAGACAACTGCGGTTTAGAAAAAAATGAAAACGATCACAGATTTATTGTTCTTAATCTTTGTTCTGTGGTGGTATTGTGCTAAGCATCTTCTTGGAGTGTTGCTTAGCCTTGTATGTTGTTAAGTGGAGTGAAGTTGCAAGCTTGTTCCAATGCATGGCAGAGAAAGCCACAACGAAGATGTCGTGCTGATGTTGCTTTACACTTTTGCGAAACTTTATTGAATGTCTGTTCCGTTCGAGGTGTACACAACGCATCCCAGTTAGTTTGTGCTTATTCTTCTATAGAACCCGTGGCTATTTAAGCCTCACCATTCCCCATCATTTAGGATTTTACATTTTGATGGTTGTGTGACAGTTACGCATGCAGCAAAGACTACCAGTGTAACGCGGTCTCAGATTATGATTATTGTTGTTTTTAAATAAATATTACCCAATCAAATAATTTGTTGAAACTCGCTTTTTTGTCCCTGACGGCAAATCACTGTAGACCTCTATTTTATTTATCCCAGCGACGCTACTTCCAACCTAGGCGTTTCATTTCATTATATTTATTATAAGAAACTATTCATTTTATACCAGATGACAAAATAGAGTGAGCGAAATGTTTTTAAAACATTTTGAGCACGGTTCTATTGACGACATTAAAATTATTTTTGCCATATGTTTGAAAAATCAAAGAATTCTCACTTCGGCGAATGTGAAAGTTAATAAACTATTGCGGGGTTCCGGATAATAAAACAGATAAACAATAGTGTTCAGTTTCTTTTTATGTCGTTGAGCCGAGGAGCTATTTGAATATTTTTGTTTGTTCAAATAACCTGAGTCATTCTCTCTCTTCTCTTAATTTTATTCCAAAGGATGGAGGCGTTATTAACAGCTTTGTCGCAGTATCCTTGAATCGGATAGTCGGCATCGTCATATTCAGAGATGAGAAGGTAAGGTTTTATTTTCAGGGAATAAAAATTCTGCAGTGTTTTGCATTAATGGGAAATCATCTCTAAAAGCACGAGTCAAAATCGCGCTGTATAAAAATTTCGTTTTGATAAGTAAAGTAAAATTTCAAAACTCTAGACGTGAAAAAATGGAAATTTTGCAGGAGAAATGTTTTATGTCCTTATTGCAATCGGAAAATCTGTAATCTTTTATACTGACCGAAATACTACATTTACTTTTCCAAATACAATGTGTACTTTCTGCCAAACACGACACTCCTTTGCTCCAAAGTTCATAGACACGCAAGATCTCAAATGTTTCGATGGATCAATATTGAACAACCTCGTGTTTGAACGTTTTTCTAACAGAAGCTACCCGTTTCGATGACTCAGTTGCCATCAGCATAATTATCAGAAAGTCAATGTCTGTGTTACAGCTCAGTTCAAATTCGCTCCATCTACCGAATTTGATACCTAACATTCGAAGAAACGTGACGTATTCAGCGATACTCTAATACGTTACATTTTATTAGAATTTTGAGCATTTTCTATCCCTGAGCTAGCTTTGTTTCAATGGTTGCTTGGTACATACAAAAGTCATAACGACAAGAGCATTATTATCCAGATGAATCACCGTATGATTTTCAAACGGGTTCAAAAGTTGTTTACCGAAAATGACACTTTCGCGCCGATAATAATTACCACGCTACCACCTAGAATTTATGTGATTAATGTATAATAAAAATAAAGTTATGCTTGTATGCCACTGTTATATAGGGTTCGTACAACGAACCACGATGTTCAGACACAGAATCACAAAGTGATTCTTGGTCAAAGCACTCAAGTGTAAGGTATGAGGATGTGAGCAGCACATTACTTTGGTATAATAAGAATGTTTTATATAATTACTCGTACTATTACCGGAGTTAAATTACGAGAGAAACCTCCATTTTCGTCCTGCGATTAATTACAAATACGTTTGTGACTACTCACGAGTATTATGTCCTTCGAAATATTAAAACGTTGATCACAGCGACCAACATAGGAATCACTGGACTCGAGTTTCCCTTCTATTGGATTTCATCAACAATGCATGTTTGAATCGAACCTAGAACAGTCACCACTCTAGTACCACGCCTTACGGCCTGAGTTACCGTCGGCCGTTTGACCGATCGGGATTAAGCATTCATTCCAGATTGGCCCATTTAAGTAGCTCTATATGTCTGACCAGTTGAGAAGGAGTCAGCAACATCTGTTGTGGTCGTCCAACCGATCCTATCTCATTGTCAGGTCATCCCAACTGTGTACCGTTGTGATCTAATCAGTGAATATTTCGAAAGACTTGATACTGATCAGTAGTCACAAACACGAAGAACAAACGAAAAACAGCACTCTATTACAAAGCTATCTGGCCTACAACCGACGTAAAAAGAGTTCGATTACTAAGCTTGACACATGAGTGTTAAGATCGAAGCAACACCACTTTTAAAAGCAGTATATACGACAACAACTACTCTGCCACTCTTGCCATTGTTAAGAAGTAAAAACAAGAACTGCATGATGGTTTAAAATACTTGCAAAATTAAAAAGGGATTAAAATGGGTTTGCAGCAGAACGTACTGTGAAGAATTATGAACAACGTTTTTCTCGCAGTTGTGGCAATTTTCAGTTGTCTTTAGTTAAGCACAATTTCCATGCGCTAATTTCAGTGAATTCTATTCTTTCCGCAGATACTCCATAGCTGATATATATTGCATTTCAAACCTTAAATTTTCGTCTCGACTACTCCCAAAATGGGCAATTTTTCAAATAGCATGTTGAGTATATTTAAATGTACTTCAGTTTACAAATGAAGATAAAATGAACAAAGTTTGAACTCGTATACTACGGTTGTATTAGGCTAGCAGCACCAACCTGTTCAATCACGATCCCACACACATATGGATGGGTTTAAACCCCGATGCTTGAAAGGAAATTCAATGTTTGCATACTTTTCCATTGTGGAGTGAATGTATGATGGAAATTCATGCAAATATGGAATTCTGTTTAGAGCTAAATTAAGTTTATATTTTTTGTTCTGGTTTCAACTTAGTGTGTCCAATTTTGGTGTACAAATAACCGTTATGTAAACAAGCTGATGACACGTTTTTAACTAAACCAGGACGTGGAATGGCTTCGAGCAAACTACGCCGTTGATGACTTCATCAGCTTCGGGCATCATGCCAAGCACGAACACGCCTCGTTGTTCCACTTCCTGTTGTCGGTCAACTACCATTGCAAACGTGCGCGATTTCTACGGGAAGTCTTACGTCAAACAGGACGGACCTGCTTGTACTATCGCATACAACCAGCCTACGCCCCGAACAATGTAAGCACGTTTCAAGTTATAGAAAAATCAACGTCATAAAGCGCAAATAATTTGAATGAATCTGGTGTATCATGTACTTGTTCTATCCTGTTGATTGCACACGGAAATATTTGTAGTGCAATCGAAGGAATTTATGATGACTTGATGATCGATTTGATGGCAAAAAATCGGAAAATGGAAATGAGAAAGTTTTCGCATAAATCCTTGTTTGTTTCATGTAACGTGAGACAAGGATTGCTGGTGGTATTGAACTACATGTTGACCACTTAGAAGCAAGCAATGAAGAAATCTAATGGTGTGTAATGATAACTTTAAATCTTTCAGAGATTTCATGAGTCTGTTCTCTCAGAATTTTTGAATTATTTTGAAGAATTCATTGAACATAATTTTCAGATCATTCGAGGTTTTTAAAAAAATATAAAAGACTGCTTTCGGGTCTTTTTCTTGCTACTGTGCGTTAGGTACTATTTTGATGAATTCAGTATTTCTGACTATTTGGGAATCTTTGATTAAAGCTTAACCATACGATCCACCAAAAGCATAATTTGTGCGCAAAAATACATCAGCAGCTTGTGTTTGTATGACAACTCACAATAAATTCAATTTTTTCTTCGTAAACTGGTTAGTTGCAGGCAGGCTTCTAAAATTATCAGTCATATGGTTTACTATTAATGAAATGCTGCTTAGTTTTTGAAACATAACAATTGAACCATTCAATAGTCTACGAGATTTTAAATGATAAAAATTATTTTAAAAGTATGCAAAGTCGACCGAAGTGCAACAATATGAAAACAATTATGTATTTAACTTGCAGTCAACGAATCAAATCGTATTTACGATTAATAAAACATATAGACTCACAGAAAATTTGTTCAGATATGCATTGAACTTGCATTCTTGTCAATCATATGATTTTAGTTCATAAAGTGTATTGATTCGTGTTTCATGTGGTTTAAACATTTGATGGACACCTTGGTCGAAGCAACTTGCAACAATTTATGATTTATATACTTAAGAATTCACAGAGACTGAAGGTATTTTTTATCAATTTAGCAGGAATTTTCTCACTCATTTTTATGTTAACGCAAATTTTCATTCAAAAATACACGTATCTTTTATTTCTATTGCATACTTCAATTCGGTTTTAGGTGTACAGTAAATCAACTTTGATCAATTGCCTAAGCAATTTGCAATCGGTCAAGCCCCGCAGACAAATTATTTATCCTAATTCAGAGCTGATGTACGAAAAATTACCGGAAGAACGTGTTTTGAAGAAGTTCAAAGCTCCACCGGGATTGTTCATGGCAACTGCAAGGCTGCTGGCTTGTCCCCGAATTTACAACTTCGCTCGAATTGTTGTAGTGGGAGCCTCAACGACAGGACTCGCATTCCTCACCACCCTAACCACGTGGTATGTTTAAAAGCATGATAAGAGTACCAAATAATTATCAATGCAACCAAGCACTATTTATTCAGAATTCATCGGAGATGAATAGCTTTAAAAATTCCGAAAAGTAGAGCGATTAGACACGATGAGGTTTGATCCACTGAGGATCAACACGAAATTCTTTGAAACACCAGATCTTCCACCTTCAAAAACAGAGGCATCTCTTTAGCGAACTATCACGAGTTAGAAACTCAAGACTGCTTCCCTTACGGGGAAATGCTAAATGCTAAATCCTCACCACATCCGAGTGTAAAATGGATGTCGTCAGCAGTCATAATATAATTACGGCAGCTAAGAACTCTCTCTGCTGATAAAACCAAATCATCATACATACCTTAGCGATCTCAAAATGATCAAAATACTTCATCACCATTGTATCATCTACTTTCATGTCTCATTTACTTTTTTCTAAAAATACGAGTAAACATGTTGGGGATCCGGATAGGGCATACATCATAGCGCAGACAGAAAGTAATTTGTATGCTATCGGTTAAAACAGTTTTCAGGTACAGTCTTGCTTCCAATGCTTAAGGTTTCTCCAAACCGGGTTGCTAGCCAGAATATCATCACTGTTTGACCGTTAAAAATGTAGAAGGAATAACCGTTGACTGAATTTCTCCCTATTATTCATTCTACTTGACGTAGCCCGACCATCCATTTCGCAAACATCACGTTGATAACCCCACATGGATTCCCGTGTGACCGTATGGACATGCCTGAAGATCTGGCAGTGAACTTTTTGAGCACAGAGTGAGTTTATCAAGTTCAATGCACAACCTTTTGTGGTTCTTTATGTTGGCTGTTTTGCTTTGGGTACAACAGTCATAACGCTGTAGTGTGCCATAATTCGAGATTATTGTGGTCACAAACTCGTTTGGCTATGGATATTCAATGAGATAAACATGGTGATTTCAACCGGGGAAAACCCGTTTCATCAAAGGCGCGGTGTCACATGATGCACTATGAAACTCATGGATGAGCTCGACTGGATAGAATAAAGTAGCAGAATTTCTGAAAATTTACGTTGCTGGGCTAGAAATAATTACAGTTTGAGACAAATCAAAAAGACCAATTATATTATACTCACATTACCATTCTCAAGCATTATGACCGGTTTTGAGGCATTCTTTGAATGCCCGTACAAACAAATACCAATCGATCTTGTTACAGTGTTTATCCGTTTCACAAAGATTCACTTCGTGAAGATTTCATGAACCGGGTGAAGGTTTCAAAATAACTCAATTTCGAAAATCCATAGATTTCCATTACGTACTCATCAGGTAAGGACAGTACGATCAAGATTCGCATGCCTTAAAACGTGGATGGAATAGTTAACCGTACACCACTGCTGGGAAAGTTTGGTACGAGCAACCTGTTCGATTACATAGGCCAACACGCATGTGGATGGGTTTAAACCCGAGCTTGCATGCGTTTTCATTACACACACTTCATGGCCGGTTTCGCTCTGTTTGCACTCATCAGGCAGGGTCAGTACAAGCAGGTTCCGTACCTTATCATCTCTACCTGATTATTGCTAACAGCACGAATCTGGCAATGTTGTGTGTGTGTGTGATTGAAATACACGCAAATATTTATATTTCAATCCCATTGGTTTATCACCATTCACATTTTTGTGTGCACATTTGATTGAAAAGGTTCGTCCTACCAACCTTCTCCAGCAGTGGCTTAGAACTTCAAACCTTGTGTAATTGAATATCCGTTTCATAGATTACCTTATATGACTTTAAAGGTAGTTGATTTTGGAAACTTATTATTTCCGGGAAATCATGATAAAGGGTGATCTGGAATTTTCGTATTGTTAACACACGCATTGACACTCCCTATTTGTAAGCAAAATACCGCTATTGTTACAAGGAGACCCCTCGATGTAGCAACAGCTTTAACGTGTTTTGATTCAGTAAATTGAAGGCACACGAATTTGACATTTACAGCCAATGTTATGCCGATTCAAACGAGCAAATTTGGGTTACATTTTCTTGTCACAAGTTGGTTTGGCTAATTTTCTAAGATAATTCCTTGAATTTATTTATAAATTTATATGTGGATACAAACTCAACTTCATATCGTTGTGTATTGCGGTCTTTCAAGATCGTAATTAAACTAGGTTATATCAGGTTCGGTATAACCCAAAGTAAACAGTTCGACACTGCTTATTAAATATTTATTCATTTTCAGTCACTGTTTTCCATTGGAAGAACTTGGGAAATATGCTTTGAGATATGAAGTGAATGTTGTGGAGGCAAAGATGACCGGGATTGATAGGTACGTCTAATCAAACTAACGCTCTTGATAAAAATAAATGTTATCGATATGCAATAATCTAAAGCTCCACATCGCTATAATTGATGAAACGAAATGGGACTGTCTGAGCCTTCCTCAAACAAAGCTACTTTAATTTACTTTAAAAAGGAGGATAAATTCTGAGTGATATGTTGAAGCCTCTTTGAATGGACTCCTCGCAATGAACCAGGATCTTCAAATACATAATCGCAACTGCGGGAGATATGAGCACCCCACGGCACATTCATTCTGAATGAATTTCTAAAAATCAATACCGCTGTTTGATTTGCCTAAGCAAATACATTTTATGTAAATTTTCGGTCGATCCCCAAGTGGTTAAGGCTCATCGTGCATAGCTCCGCATGAAATACACATTGAACTGTAGTTGGTCCGCTCGTATAATGCAATAGGATTATAACATGGTATAGCACACTCACGCAAACAGCGATCTGGACAGTCAGTTCCATCAGCAGAACTCGTTGAATGGGTTCACGAAACATGGTCGGAAGCCGATGGTGCATAAAAACTAGTAGCTCAACAACAGTACAAACGGTTTCCAACACTCCTTATCCACCTTATCTCTAATAAGATGACTGCATATCTAGTTGTTTTCCAACATTGAGAATTTTCGTGTTAGGTGACCTCTCGGGACTAATTAAATGTATTAGGCTTCGTCATTAGAGCAAGTTTGATGTTTATTTTTTTTTAATGCTGTAAGAAACCATATGCAACTAGATGCGGCAACAACGGGTGACTAGAATACACTCAACTTAACCAAAGAATTTCCCTTTTAACATACCCATGAAAGCGATACGAAGCCCAAACTGAGCCACCCACGTCATCTGACTGATCGAAGTCTGATTGGCCGATGTTATCGATCATGTGATGCAAGTCACGTTGTATGGGGCAATATCAACCAATCCAAATCCAATCATCTGCATGTTTCTTGCTCTCGCGCGATTGGTTTATATTGTCTTTGTCTAGTTACATAGCCCTACAATGTGAACTATACCGTCAAGCTGGATTATACAGGTCGTTCTGCGCAATGAAATGCGTGCACATTCTGATTTTAGTTCATTACTTGTGCCCTTCTGTGGTGTCATGACAACTATGCATGTGATATCATGCTTGCATGATAGCGCGGGTCCTCAACGGAACCATAAAAATCCACTTAATTCACATTCAATGCATTTCTCCAGGACCTCGGAGAATCGATATTTTTAAAAGCTCGAGCATAGCTTTCGGCGCATAACTGTCGACACAGAAACCCAAACTCCACTGCATTTTGTCTTCTACGGTTAGAGAATCAACAGTTATTTGGGTAATCGACATTGCAGTGATGTGTGTGATTTGCTGAAAACCAATATTCTTAATTCGCTAACTGCTTGAAAGCATCTCATGAATATTGCTTAGTGAATAGCTCCTAAATTGTTCAAATATCTTGATGAATAGATATCCGTTTACTAATTTATTTCAACGATTGGGATTTACAACTCACTAAATTCCGTCTGTTCGGTGTCTTTCAAATCAACCATACTGCACAGACCGTTGCAACAGCAGGTGTGTCGGCTGTGCACTAGCAGAAATCCCGTAATTATCAAGATGACGGCATCCTCAAACCACTGTAGAGCACAGATGAAAATCAAATCAGCTCCTTGTGCGATATTGTCTCGTGACTGTCACCGTAACAGAAGAAGGTTAGGTAAATTAAAATTGTGAAACACTCACTGGGTTAATAACCTTACAACAAAGTCTTATGCATTCGATGCTACAACGTTGAAAAACATTGATAGATGTTGAAGCGAATCCGCCATAACTAAATTAGATGACTTATCGAAATAACGTGTTGCTCATAATACTTTGGTCATCCCTAAGCGCCGAGTGCGTGACCAGAAATCACAATGTGATTTCGTGTTTTAACAACGTAGTTCGTTGTACAAACACTATTAAACAGTGGCACCAAAGTCTAATTTGGTTAGATTGTATTTCATGTTATCGTTTGTCAGCTCGCAAAAGAGTTATTTCTTTTAGTAAACCCTAAATAAACAGTAAGCGCTAGAAACCTTTGTTGAGAAATGTAGATAAGATAGAACATCCCATGTTAACCATCGTTTATTTCTTGTTTTCAGGAACTTCAAAAAGGTATTTCTGGATAATGGCGGCACATGTCAATATGACTTCCTCATACTTACACCAGGACTTCAATATCATACCTGTTGCCCAATAGAGGAAGAAAATCCCGAGGATCACTTGACATACGAAATCCCGTATAAGCCAGTTCGTCGTTTCACAAGTAAGAAAACTACCGGTTTCCTTTTCCGTTATTGGTCGGTGTGGGTGATTAAGTTAGTGATTTTATCACTTTCTGTTTCGCGTTTATTTCAGCTTAAGATATAGATTACAATCCTTTACACCTAGGCACAAGGCTTTGCCGGTCAGCTAATAATTAGTCGCGCCCTACAATCTACGCCACACGTATCAGCTTGGTGCGTAAGATCTCGTCTGGACTCCCGCTGAAAATGATATAGGTGTCGTGTAACCTCAAGCCGTGACATCATTGCCGAACTGCATATAATAAATCCTGCAAATCTTGGGTTTGCTTAAGAGGATATTTAGGAGTTTCACGCCATAAACCTTTCCCCGGTTAATTAACACATACGTACGTCCTGTTATGGAATATTCCATTTAATCCTGGGCACCTTAGCTGAGGAAGGATATTGAACTACTTGACGGATTTTTCACCGTGCGACTAAGATGGTTTCCCGTTAAGAAAATTCGGCTTTCCAAGAGCGAATATCAAAACTTGACCTTAATGATTCTACCCAACGACGAATACGGAGTGCCCTTATGCTGGTATTTAAACTTTTGCAAACCGACAATCATCCCCTCGATCATTAACTTAAACCCATGGGCCTTACTCATACACGTAGACATCCAATGTCTTTAAGCATTCCACATTCTCGACTGAATATTCGTCGGAATTTTTCTCGGTCAGAATTTGTTTCACGGGGAATATTTTTGCCCGAAGAAATCATATGCTCGGAATCCGTTGAGGTTTTCGCTTGAAAGCTCGATGAATACATGTTGAACCATGCAGTATGAGACTGTCCCTATTGATTCTTAAATGTTGTTGCATATTATTACTCTGTATTTCTTGTTAGGCTTTTTGCTTTTTCTACCATAAAAATGTCTGAGTTCTGGGTACAGTAGACGTTTTGACTACGCGTTTTCATCAGATAATGAATTTTTAATTAATGAAGGAAGTTTTGCCATATACCTCATTTGGTGAGATGAGTCTTTGCCTTCGTTTACATTTAGGCACAGCAAAGCTGGTACCCTCACTGTAGCTTTTTGATAACGATATTCTCTGATTTGCTTCCAGCATTCACTTAGCTAAAATACAGATAGTATCGATTAATGCATTTCATTCATTCAGCTCTAATATAAAATGTATACAAAACATGGTTTATGACCAGATAAATTCGACTGCAAATATATGACGTACAGCCATAAACAAATACCTCGCAACTGTCTTCTTCACTTTCGAAAAAATAATTATGCCTACCTGTATAATTTCAAGCTAACAAGGTACAACGCTAATATAAACAGAGATGCCGTAGAATCTAATAAAAATACTTGTTTGTTGGGTTGCTCTCGTACGTACACCCGATTGTGTGGATTTTCAATTGCATGGCGATTCAGTAATATATGAAAAGTTTAGAGTTTCTGCTTGTACCTAAACAACTAGCTATTAATTCTACCTACAATCTGCATACACTTTTGTTCTTGCTCAATTTCAGAGGAGTACCCAGATCGCATTGTTCCAATCAATCTTTTTACAATTAATGACGTCACTGAGGCTGAGTTTGCTTTGCGTTGGCTTCGAGAAGATTATCTGCCAAGTTTGAGTACAGAGAAGTTGAATGTTCCGGAATGGAAGAAGATCAACCGTCATAAACCAGTCCAACTATTTCAAGAAGCGAACATGCCCGAAAACTTTAAACCTGAAGACATAGAACATGAGAATGAGAGCCTCATCGTCTACGGGAATACTTTGGATGCCTACACATGCATCGCAGTGCTCAGGGGAGTGGGTATTCCAGGAGACCACATCACTCTCGTGTTACCAACACTGGACGAAAGAGATGTGAGTATTCATTAAAACAAATGTTCGCGCATGTGCGTGTATATCCTTGGTGTGACGCAGCTATTTGCTTTTTCTGTTACAGTCAAATTTCGTTACCGTCATTCTCGGTAATATACCACTTTTTCTGGTTCCTGGCTGGTGGCATAGTAGTGGCATAATAACGACGGTTCGTAAAAACGGCTTTACATTCAAATCTCACCAGGATGTCACCTGCTATTAGCGAGCAAAAGTGGTGTAACACCGGGAGTGGTATAGTAGCGAGTTGGCATAGTGACGAGATTAGACTGTATAATTATGAAAGTTTGAAAATTTTATTTCAAAACTGTTTCCCAAACGAAGAACTCACTAGTCGATTAGGTAAAATCCTAAATTAATCAAATCACTATGTAGCTGTATCGTTTCTGCATGGACGCTTTTACCACATACGACAGCGAAGTGGAGGATCAGAGTATGAAAATTTGCACGATATGACATACGTTATTTGAAAAGTGGCGAAAATAAATGGAACACTTTGGAAACTGGTTTCAAGAAAATTCATAATTTATTTTCAGCCACTGGAACAGTCTAGGGACTGGTTTCAAGCAAAGTCATACTTTATTTTTCGAAAAAAGTTATTATCCTTAAACATATACGCGGCATCGCAATCGTGCCGTCGCTGATAGTCGCTCGAATAACTATGAATCGAGGGAAAATAAGCCCAAGAATGAAGGAGAAGTACAAGGATAATATTGGCTTTATTCATATATCCGAAGCTTCAGCAGTTACTATAATTCCACCACAAATTTAAAACAAAATGATAAGCAGGTCGCGATATCAGGTTACAATTTGTCAACTGCACGATGTTTCTTGTCCCGCTATATTGATTACTTTAATACATGATCCAGTTTACTGCCAAATGCCGTGACCAAACTTTTCAACCCATTTCATTTTGTTATATCGGCCAAGTGTCTGACCCGGTTGGTTGGTCATACTAACCTTGTCCAACAGTGGCATACAAGAGCAACATTTGTATAATTTTTACAAGTTTATTAATTGAATTCGGCGCATGTGGCAATACCCAGAGAGGACGGTATTCCATTTGAATCGAACTACACAGATTTATAGATTTGAAGATGAACTCCAAAAGATTATGTGGTCCCACATCAGTGTAAACATAAAATTCAAGGTTGTCGGATATTAATATTTGTGAAACTGAATATTCAGAAATTTTAAACTGTTTTTCGGTTTACGAAATGAAAATTAATGAATACAATTAGTTTCAATGTGAATGACGTATGGTTCTTTTTTCGTTGAAACCGTTATCCTATAATGACACGTAGCAAAAACGGAACCGTTAAAATATAGCTTGATTACGTCGCGATTTAATCCTTTCTTTCTGCTAATGGTTCGGATATTTCTATCGCTCTGGGATTCTTACAGAAACCCCCATTTGAAGATGAATTGGTTGCCTCGACCATGCGCAAAACTTTATTGGAAGAGGAAGTACGAGTGTTTGATGGCTTTTCAATGCATCATTGGAATTCAAGGGAAACCGCTGATGGAAATAACGAAGTTGATCAAGTCGTTCTATGCTCCGCTAACCACACTATTCCTCTAACATGCAAGGTAAGCATCTCACACACATAGGTGTATTAGGATTCTGAATCTGACAACAAGAATTTACAACGATTAAAACTATTATTCGAAACTCTGTGAAAATACCTTCGTCAAAACGCCGTTCTGTCTTTTGAACTCATTAAAAATAGTAGCTATGGGGTCTAGGTGGCCAGTGGTGTTTGTAAAAAACAGTCACTGGACCACGAAGGTAAAATCAAAATCCGGGGTACTAACGGAATTCATTCTAAGAAACGGCATATCGTATGTGTTCCATCATAGGCTGCTGGACGTTACTCCCCTCCAGTTCTATTATTCTGGTCAAGTCATGACTAATCGGTTCGAATTAACCTTAATGACAGAATAGATAAATGGGTTGAATATTTAAATCAGCTACTGAATCGCCTGTCAGCTATCAGTGCACTAATCACTGCCCCGGTACAAAGCTACGGCTACCCGATCAACCTCGATACCCCATCAGAATACGGGATCTCAAGTGTTTTGCAACGAATGAAGAACTGTAAATCGTTGAACTTATTAAATCCTGTGCTAACGCACTGCACAAACTGTTTTGTTCTATCTAGGAGACGGAAGGTTTCCCATCAGACTGGGGGATATCTATCATCTTACCCTGCCAAAACGTGGAGATAAATTTGTGTTTTCCAAATACCGCAGAATAAGTCTCATCGATACCGCAGCTAAACTCTTTGCAACGCTACTGCTTAATCTGTTCTCCGTCGAACGAAATCTTCGCACTAGAGCCAACCAGGGTGGGTTTCGCCCCGGGATTGGACGTGTTGACCAAATATTCACCGTAGGCAGGATTTTGTAGCACCGTGCACGGTATCAGCAGCAAACAATAGCATGTTTGATCGATTTCCGCGCCGCCTTCGACTGTAGACCGTGGTTATTTAAGGGGCATGATGCTATCGGATGGGATTCCCTTGGAGCTAGTTAGCCTAATTAGAGCCCGCTACAACTCTACGAGGGTCGGGTTCGCGTCTTGTGAATTTAGCTTGCACACAGGAGTCGGGTAAGGCTGTCCGTTATCCCCAGTTCTGTTTATTTATATCGTAGACTGAATCATGAACCAGGCACTAACGGACTATCAACGGGTTCAAGTTTCAACGGACCTCTGAATATCCAATCTCGACTACGCCGATAATGTAGTTGTTTTTGGCGAAAATCCCAAAATGCTGTAATGGATTTTAGACCGCATTAGTAGCACTGCTGCGAAAGTCGGCATCGAGATAAACGCAACAAAAATCAAAAGCATTTATTTATACCGTTACACCAGGCATCCAGCAAATGAACGTCCAGGGCTGTCCGATTGAGTACGTTCTAGTCTTCAAATACGTCGGTTCAAGTATGTTGCCCAATGGCCAGGTGAAGTGAAGTTAAGCATAGATCGTGCGCGCAATGAGTTTTTGAATTTGAATGGCACCCTTTGGCACATAATCGGGATCAGCCTCAAAACTAAGATACATGTTTATCAAGCAGCTATTTGCCATATAATGCTTTATAGATGCGAGACATGGCCGCTGCGGTCACAGGACGTACGATCGTTAGAAGTGTTCAAATAGTGGTGTCTTAAGGTAATCTTGGGCATCAGATATTCTGACCGATTATCTAACGCTGCCGTTCGAGCGCGATGAAACGGATAACCTCCGCTTTCCGTTTAAATCCAACGGAGAAGACTATAGTGGTTTGACTACGTCCTCCGAAAGACAGACTCGGCGCTCACGAAACTCGTCCTCGACCCCAAACCAATTCGTACATGGCGTCTGCGACAGGGCGGTCAAGTGAAGACCTGGCTGTCGACTGTGGAGGATGTAGATGCGCTGGGACTGGGCACCGTCTACGGCGTTCGCTGGTGGGAATGTGACTTGATTAGGATCTACAACGATCGACGCGCGTGGGCTGGTGTGATTCGAGACATCAATTAAGCTGACTAACCCACCAGTGGAGCCAGCCGCACAAAAGTATGTAAAAGTTAGGTTCGAATTATCCACATCTGAGAATCATCGGAACCGCGATATGAAGTATTCCCATTTCAATTCACCAGCAGATAATAGAGAAAAGAATTTTTGCGTTAATTCAAAATGCTTTTTATCCAGTTTTAAAAGGTATGGGAGGAAAATCATAGTCATCCATACAGGCTTGCCAACCGTGTGTCTTACAGGTCACGTGCAATCCTTTTCAGTCCGTAAAATGGATACTGCGATTTCTCATTTATTAAGGAAAATCGCAATTTTAATAATTTACATTAGATGCATAAAACATAAATCTAGCGCGATATCCCACATAAGAATCCACAATTTTGATTATATAGGTTTTAAACCTGCCCTAAATATTGGGCATTAGCGCAAAGTAAAGTTGTTTCGCGTGCAAATTGATTGCATGCACTTCAGAAAGGGTTGCGGTGTTTCTCAGATTGACTGCTATGATCCACCTGTGTACTCGAATAAACTTTGCGTCCCATGTACCTTTTTAGTTTTATCCGCCTGATATAGTCTATATTTTACATTACAGGGTTTGTTTTGCTTCCACGACAAAACCGTTGATTACAACTTTTTCAATGGTGAGTTTCAGCAGTTCAATTTTGAAACTGCTAGTAATTATCGTTAAATCGTATGAGTTCCTGTATACTTTTGTTCATATCATGATCTTTAGTGAACACAGAGCAGGCTTTACAGATTAACATAAAAGATAAACAACACGACCTACCAAAGTCAAATTTAACAGGTGGAGAACGATCCTCCCATCATTTCTAATCGCGTGCAATAATTAAACCGGTGACATAAACCATTATATTAACAGTCTCTGTTCCGGTTTTGTTTTGTTTTAAATACTAAGCAGAATTGACCGCTAAAACTTACGTACATGCACGATTTCCCATTCCAAACGCATCTTGTAACCAGTTTAGAAATGATTGAATTTTAGGCTTCAAGTATCGTCAATTTGTACAGCAAAAGTGCATTATGATATAATTCAAGACACTGGTTCACATAACTTTTCGGAATTAAGAATAACCTTCGTAACGTTGATATCGATACTCAGTACTAGGTAGATCAGTGGCGTTTTCACGGTGCCGGTCGGATCTTAGTTAAACAGCAGGAAGCATTTTTCGCTGTTCTGCAGATAGTAGGGTCTTCACATATACCATCTAAATAAGGCTGAATGAATGTGTTAGATGCAAATTGAGAACAAGTATTAGCCAATCCAAAAGTATTCAGTAAAGTTCTACCCTCATGAAAAATATAATACAGTTGGGTGACTGCATCTACAAGTATACATCTGTCTGATAACAGGTTACCATCATCTTTGATACGAATAAAAATAAAATTAATTACCGTATCTATTTACCAACTACAGCTATTCAAATGACAAAAAATAAAGAAAGCATTGACGTCACACGAAAATGGTCAAGGCGAGATTAAAAATAGTCGTTTTAAACAAGCTCAGCAGTATATAAATTGTTATTTTATAAAACATTCAAAGAATACCCGAGAATGTGGCTACAGCAGTACCAAATACCTTTTACTCTGAATTTATTTAATTAGAATTAAGTACGAAAAATACAAACCACGATGTGAAGTGATGAATGATTAGTTTTATTTTAATAAAATGTATTACTTATTAGTATTTAAATTAAAAACCGATG
>JACCGJ010000600.1:0-55735 GCA_013407085.1 Atriophallophorus winterbourni | reverse complement strand
ACAAGTATGGCATTTTTAATACCAATTGTTTCGGCTATATATTTCCATTGTTTGTGGTCGTGCTCAGACTTTTCTTGAGAAGGTACGTCAGCAGCATCTTCCGCAACACCTAGAATTACAATACTTCTCGGATTACATTCTTCACGAGATTTCTGCGACGACTTTCGCTCCCATCATGGTAAGTCTGCATGGATACGACATGTAGTCTCTGGAACACCTCTAAGAAGTGACATTTAAGAGTACGTTTTCCACGTCCTCCCGCAGATTGCAGGCGTTATTTTAAAAGGCGAGAGATCATCCGGTGTGAGAGAATCTAGGTGGCGGATTCAATCGTACTATTGATGGGAGAGTAACCGCAGCCATCTCATCTGACTGTAGAGGTTATACCACTCAAGCTAAGTCAGTTTTTGCTTAGCTTCACACAGCGTTCCTGTGACTCGATTCACGTTGTACATATAACGCTAAGGTTTCACCCGCGGACTTATTTATAATTTGAGTCAGTATTTTAGTAGTGACTTTCTGAGGTCCTTTCTCCGTCCGGTAGTCGAAGAGTCCAAACTGGATCCAACGAACGATTCCCCGTTTTAGTCACCCAGTCGTGCGCGGTTATCGGGAAAATGGTGGGCTTGCTTCGAGTATGATAGGATTATATACCGGCTCTTCGCAGTAACCTCTAAGTCGGGTAACGACGGTGCCTTTATGACGTTATATCAGTTCTTCAGTTTTTGTATACTGGATTCCATTCACTTTGAAGCGCTCAATATCATATTCAGGGGTTTTCGCCGCCGAGGTGACGGTGTTGAGTGGCTGCAAACAAGACAAAACATACAGACCAGGAACAATTACTCCATTAAAATCGTTAATAAACCGAGGTCAGCGATTGTCGCATTTTGCATGCACTTTCAAGACAGAACAGGCGTAAATACGTGACAGACCTCGCATTAGGGACTTACCGATTTGGCAAAACGTGCACATGCATCCCGGTGCGTTGGTATCCTTGTCGGGGTCATCCGGTCAGTTTTGTGTGCCGTACTGGTCCGTTGCGGTGCCAGGCAATGGGTGGTTGGATATGAATTTGTGAAACGAAAATTTAGATAATGTGTTGTCACATCCCTATCCCTTACCACACAAATTCAGAAATTTTAAACTGTTTTTCGGTTTACGAAATGAAAATTAATGAATACAATTAGTTTCAATGTGAATGACGTATGGTTCTTTTTTCGTTGAAACCGTTATCCTATAATGACACGTAGCAAAAACGGAACCGTTAAAATATAGCTTGATTACGTCGCGATTTAATCCTTTCTTTCTGCTAATGGTTCGGATATTTCTATCGCTCTGGGATTCTTACAGAAACCCCCATTTGAAGATGAATTGGTTGCCTCGACCATGCGCAAAACTTTATTGGAAGAGGAAGTACGAGTGTTTGATGGCTTTTCAATGCATCATTGGAATTCAAGGGAAACCGCTGATGGAAATAACGAAGTTGATCAAGTCGTTCTATGCTCCGCTAACCACACTATTCCTCTAACATGCAAGGTAAGCATCTCACACACATAGGTGTATTAGGATTCTGAATCTGACAACAAGAATTTACAACGATTAAAACTATTATTCGAAACTCTGTGAAAATACCTTCGTCAAAACGCCGTTCTGTCTTTTGAACTCATTAAAAATAGTAGCTATGGGGTCTAGGTGGCCAGTGGTGTTTGTAAAAAACAGTCACTGGACCACGAAGGTAAAATCAAAATCCGGGGTACTAACGGAATTCATTCTAAGAAACGGCATATCGTATGTGTTCCATCATAGGCTGCTGGACGTTACTCCCCTCCAGTTCTATTATTCTGGTCAAGTCATGACTAATCGGTTCGAATTAACCTTAATGACAGAATAGATAAATGGGTTGAATATTTAAATCAGCTACTGAATCGCCTGTCAGCTATCAGTGCACTAATCACTGCCCCGGTACAAAGCTACGGCTACCCGATCAACCTCGATACCCCATCAGAATACGGGATCTCAAGTGTTTTGCAACGAATGAAGAACTGTAAATCGTTGAACTTATTAAATCCTGTGCTAACGCACTGCACAAACTGTTTTGTTCTATCTAGGAGACGGAAGGTTTCCCATCAGACTGGGGGATATCTATCATCTTACCCTGCCAAAACGTGGAGATAAATTTGTGTTTTCCAAATACCGCAGAATAAGTCTCATCGATACCGCAGCTAAACTCTTTGCAACGCTACTGCTTAATCTGTTCTCCGTCGAACGAAATCTTCGCACTAGAGCCAACCAGGGTGGGTTTCGCCCCGGGATTGGATGTGTTGACCAAATATTCACCTTAGGCAGGATTTTGTAGCACCGTGCACGGTATCAGCAGCAAACAATAGCATGTTTGATCGATTTCCGCGACGCCTTCGACTGTAGACCGTGGTTATTTAAGGGGCATGATGCTATCGGATGGGATTCCCTTGTAGCTAGTTAGCCTAATTAGAGCCCGCTACAACTCTACGAGGGTCGGGTTCGCGTCTTGTGAATTTAGCTTGCACACAGGAGTCGGGCAAGGCTGTCCGTTATCCCTAGTTCTGTTCATTTATATCGTAGACTGAATCATGGACCAGGCACTAACGGACTATCAACGGGTTCAAGTTTCAACGGACCTCTGAATATCCAATCTTGACTACGCCGATAATGTAGTTGTTTTTGGCGAAAATCCCAAAATGCTGCAATGGATTTTAGACCGCATTAGTAGCACTGCTGCGAAAGTCGGCATCGAGATAAACGCAACAAAAATCAAAAGCATTTATTTATACCGTTACACCAGGCATCCAGCAAATGAACGTCCAGGGCTGTCCGATTGAGTACGTTCTAGTCTTCAAATACGTCGGTTCAAGTATGTTGCCCAATGGCCAGGCGAAGTGAAGTTAAGCGTCGATCGTGCGCACAATGCGTTTTTGAAGTTGAATGGCACCCTTTGGCACAGAATCGGGATCAGCCTCAAAACTAAGATACCTGTTTATAAAGCAGCTATTTGCCATGTAATGCTTTATAGATGCGAGACATGGCCGCTGCGGTCGCAGGACGTACGGTCGTTAGAAGTGTTCGAATAGTGGTGCCTTAGGGTATTCTTGGGCATCAGATATTCTGTCCGATTATCTAACGCTGCCGTTCGAGCGCGATGAAACGGATAACCTCCGCTTTTCTTTTAAATCCAACGGAGAAGACTATAGTGGTTTGACTACGTCCTCTGAAAGACAGACTCGGCGCTCACGAAACTCGTCCTCGACCCCAAAACAATTCGTACATGGCGTCGGCCACAGGGCGGTCAAGTGAAGACCTGGCTGTCGACTGTGGAGGATGTAGATGCGCTGGGACTAGGCACCGTCTACGGCGTTCGCTGGTGGGAATGTGACTTGATTAGGATCTACAACGATCGACGCGCGTGGGCTGGTGTGATTCGAGACATCAATTAAGCTGGCTAACCCACCAGTGGAGCCAGCCGCACAAAAGTAAGTAAAAGTAAGGTTCGAATTATCCACATCTGAGAATCATCGGAACCGCGATATGAAGCATTCCCATTTCAATGCACCAGCAGATAATAGAGAAACGAATTTTTGCGTTCATTCAAAAATGCCTTTTATCCAGTTTTAAAAGGTATGGGAGGAAAATCAGGGTCATCTATTACAGGATTCCCAACCGTGTGGCTTACAGGTCACGTGCAACCCTTTTCAGCCCGTAAAATGGATACTACAATTTCTTATTTATTGAGGAAAATCGCAATTTTAATAAGTAACATTAGATGGATAAAACATAAATCTAGCGCGATAACCACATAAGAATCCACAATTTTGATTATATAGGTTTTAAACCTGCCCTAAATTTTGGGCATTATCGCTGAGTAAAGTTGTTAGGCGTGCAAATAGATTGTATGCACTTCAGAAGGGATTGCAGTGTTTATTGGATTGACTGCTATGGTCCACCGGTGTACTCGAATAAATTATGCAGCCCATGTACCTTTTTAGTTTTATATGCCTGATATAGTCTCCATTTTACATTGCAGGGTTTGTTTTGCTTCCACGACAAAACCGTCGATTTCAACTTTTTCAATGGTAAGTTTCAGCCGTTCAATTTTAAAAATGCTAGTAGTCATCGTCAAGTGTTATGATTTCCTGTATACTTTTGTTCATTTCATCATCTTTAGTGAACACAGAGCAGACTTTACAGATTAACATAAAAGAGAAAAAACACGACCTACCAAAGTCAAATTTAACAGGTGGAGAACGATCCTCCAGTCATCCCTAAACGCCTAAAATAATTAAATCGGTGACATAAACCATTATATTAACAGTCTGTGTTCCGGTTTTGTTTTGTTTTAAATACTAAGCAGAATTGACCACCCAAACTTACGTACATGCACGTTTTCTCATTCCACACGCATCTTGTAGCCAGTTTAGAAATGATTGAATTTCAGGCTTCAAGTATCTTCAATTTTTGCAGCAAAAGCGCATGCTGATATAATTCAAGACACTGGTTCACATAACTTTTCGGAATTAAGAAAATCCTTCGTAACGTTGATAACGATACTCAGTACTCGGTAGATCATTGGTGTTTTCACGGTGTCGGTCGGATCTAAGTTAAGCATCCGGAGGCATTTCTTGCTGTTCTACAAATTAAAGGGTCTTCACATATAGCATCTAAATAAGTCTGAATGAATGTAAAATATGCAAATTGAGAACAAGTATTAGCCAATCCAAAAGTATTCAGTAAAGTTCTACCTTCATGAAAAATGCAATACAGGTGGGTAACTGCATCTACCAGTATTATAGCCGTCTGATAACAGGTTACTATCATCTTTGATACGAATAAAAATGAAAATGATGACCGAATCTATTTACCTACTACAACTATCCGAGTGACAAAAAATAAAGTAGGCATTGACGTTATACGAAAATGGTCAAGGAGTAATACAAAATAAAGTTGCTTTAAACAATATCACCAGTATATAAATCGTTATTTTATAAAACATTCAAAGAATATGGCTCCATCAGTACCAAATACCTTTTACTCTGAAATTATTTAATTAGAATTAAGTACGAAAAATACAAAACACGATGTGATCTGATGAATGATTAGTTTTATTTTAATAAAATGTATTACTTATTAGTATTTAAATTAAAAAACGATGCATCTGATATTAAGCATGCAGTTACTATCCTGGTAACGGATCAAAGTCGTTAGAATCTCAAGATTAAGGAAATGAAAAACAAGCTCTGTTTTGAAAAAAAGATATTTTAGGAGTGATCTCCAAATAGAACTTTTCATCATGAGATCGATTGGTCAATATGATCCTTAATATTATTTCTCATCAGCTCCACGAGGTTTTCCTTAAAAGTCAAGCTTCTTCAAAGACTTGTCATATTGCCTTCCATAAAGTCTTCATATCAAAGGCTATTTATTCCATCTGCCTCATCCTTTTGTCAAAAGGAACTTCTTATTGAACGAATACGGTCAAATTTATTTCATTAATATGATATGTTGGTTTTCAGCGAATATTTTTGCACATAGCATAGTGTTACTCACGTGTAATATTTATAGAATTTGATTTATTGCTTCAAAATTAATCTTGAACTGATCTTTCGAATAGTTTGGAAGAAAGCTTTGTCCGTCTTATCTGTGTGCATAAAATTTGAACGCGGCTGAGTTTCAAACATTATCTCTACAGGTATGGAGTAACCTGTGTCTAGGCCATTACTGACATGACAAACATTGGTGAAACCTCATGTACAAGCGTAAATTCTATCCGAGAACGCGTATTTTGGTATCGCTGTAGCGCTATAATTTAACAGGTTATGGATATACGAGGTTTTATAATGTTTTCCGAGATATCTGGTCACACATTGACGGAACAACTTTTAAGGTTCGATTTAAACAGTGTCAGTTCTAAACAAGGAGCGCTTGTTTCAAGCGTGTGATCTTACTGTCCCTACCTAATGAATGCAAACAGCACGAAACCGGTCGTGGGGTGTGTGTGTGTGTGACGGAAAAGCATGCAAATGAATATTTAGTGTTAGTTCTAATTCAGAATCTATAGACAGTTCATGGAAGAATGTGATATTTTGAGGAACAGTGTACAGTAGCACCTAGATTCAAAGAGGTACTTCAGTACCTATGGTGCTGAATCAAACATTCGTCCGTGCGGATTGATTCACTCCAACTTGCTCCACAAAACAGGGTGCACATGCACATAGGTGTGGTCCCTCAATCTGCTCAATATTTTGGTTTCAGATTTATCAGCTTGCACAAGTAGCAAAAAGTCATATTGCAACCCGGATTCCCAAAATTGAAATGCCTAGTCCAAGGCTAACTATGATAGTTTATTTAGGATTTTTGTTGATCACGCCACCGGAAAGATCCAAAGAAACTAAGACCCACAAACTAATGGCAATAAACTACAGATTGTGTTCAATACTTCCGCATACCCTGACTCTGAGACTTTCCTACACTACCATAGCATCGCTTCTGATTTGTTTTGCTGCGTGCTTGATTATTTCCATGTTTGTCGCCCCATCTGTGGAAATGCGATAATACTTCGAATTGTAAGCTCCGAGCAGGTACTCTATCAAGCTGGAACTAATTTTTTAATGTCTTTCATAAAGTGCCGTTTACCTCAGTGCCAATTCACACCACAAATCCTTTCACTACAAATCGGCATTACATATTTGATTCCCATCTTAGCGGTCAATAATGCGTGCCTGGTGTTCGATGCCCGGTTGGTTATCGACATCAACTTCCACACAAATGACCCGGCGATTCGAGCAGCCGGACCGGCGACCAAACTGAAACGCATTTACTACAACGATCGATGGGGACATTATTTGGCCAGCAGTTATGAAATAGGTTGCAAAGTAAGTTTAAGTAGCAAAGTTTTGAGGGACAAGGAGATCCTCTATAGACAAGCAGGCTAAACAGTTTTTACTTGTGTGATTTCTTTCAACATGGCGACCCATCTGAATACAGTCCAACTAAAATGTCAAACGATCTGAGTAGACAAATATAGTAGAGCATAATTCAAGAACTTTACTCGTCAAGTTATTCAATAACGTCGTTTTCTATTGTGTTATAATCTTTAATTATTGTTTTCGTTGGTCTCCTTCGGTCTAAGACAACTATGGATGTACATCACAATAGTGCGTCTAACTAGAATAAGATCACGCTGATGGCAATGCTTAGAGCAAGGATGTTTCCAAGAGACTTTATGCTGCGGTTTCGTTTGAAATAAAGTGTTACTGTCACAAAGACTTCCGTCTGCTTCCGTCCGGAACTGTGCACATTTCTAAAAGGCGTTGTCCATTTTCATTCGTTTTACCTACACCGAACCTTCCGAGACAATTTTTGACAAGACTCGTAATCTGCACCAACTCTGGCATTGAAATGACCCAATACCATTACACAGTCTTTTGTGGCACGTTTTTGAGTACACCGGTACGTGCTACCGGTGTAATGCTGTCTTTGATGTTGTTGATGATGATGTGAGGTTATGATAAAAAAGCGTCTTTTTCGGCTGGCATCACAGAAAACGTTGGTGCATAAACGCTGACCAACGTAATGGTACCAGTGATGCACTTCAGATTTAGGGTACAAATTTTAATAATTGTACAGTATCGTTTGTTGACGTAAATGTGATTTTCTTCTGCACAATGGCTGTTTCCGAAAGTAGCAAGCTGCTGCAATCAAATTAGCGATGAAATAAAACACAAATTTAATAATAAATTTGAATATCCGAGCGTTTTCAAACAACAGTTGCCCCGTGATTTGCTAGAAATTCGCTACCTTCTTTTGTTTCATATCCAAAGTAAACCTGCTACGGCTTCTGAAATCTATTGTATGTAAGCTACGACGTTTGGCGAACGAACGATTTGATGTGAAGTTGCCTAACGTGTTAATCAGTTGAACTATTTACCCAGCTCAGATTTGTTTTGATTTTTATTTATTTATACAACACTGCATACTTTTTACGCTTATACATAAACTGTTAGAAAATTTTGCTTCTAGTCCATGAGCTAGCACCGTGATAACTTATCACTCATTTCGCGGCATGCTACAGAATCAGGTCAAAAGACCTGACGATATGGGTATAGAGAATAACTGTTGTAAAGTATAAACGACATGTGGGGATAGAATCGTGACTCGGTAGGGACACAGTGAGCGGAAGCACAGCGGATGGGACTTTTGACTTTCGATCGGACGTTTCGAATCCCAACGCAGTTGCTTAACACGGAACCCACACTATATCCTGAAGTAACGATAGATTAGGGAAAGTAACTGTAACAGCCTAGTACATCAGGTGACAAGCTTCGTGCTAATGACACCAGAGATAGATATTCTCCCCATGGGACTTATCGGCTGTACAAAGAGTAAAAGAGACAGTTTTCCCATCACGGATGTGTACAAACCATGAGTGAGAAACTTACGGTAATCTTTTCGTGATGGGTCACCGATTAACATGCGCTTAATAAATAGAGCACGATAACAACGTTTTCTGGTATTATCAGTGTGTGTATGCACGATGCAACAGAAAAAAATCGCCGATTTCATGTTGTCTTAAGTTCTTTTATTTCGGCTCTCGGCATGCGTGCAGTCTTCAATATTGCAATCCTGAATGTGATTTTAGACAAAAATAAATTGCTATGAATAAAAATTCATTATTTTCATAGCGAATTTCAAATTGGACTAAATTGTTAATCAGATATATTTCAACCAACGTATTAGTCCCTAGTTTCGGAATTTTGTGCCATTTCTGATTTTAGTTAGGAAAAGAACTGTTGAAACTTTTTGACGTCGATGGTGGTGCACCCCTTGAGCCAGTCGAAGATGAAGTTCATCTGCTCCCTGAATTCGAAGAACCCAAAGTTGTTGGTGCTTGCTTGCCAGGTGGATATAATTATCTATACGTTAGTAAACCGGCACTAAAGGATCTCACGGAAGAGCGAATCGCCAATCGTGGAAATGTAAGTTCAACTATTAGTCTAATCGCGGAATTGAGTTCATTGCGAAACACACCCTTAAAGCGTCCGGTCGTTGGACTAATCATGGAAAGTTTACACCCCATTAAGTTTGAGACACTGTTAGACACTGCTCCATGGGGACATCTCGGGGACACTGAAGGGACTATGCGGTACGTACTAGGACTGATCACGCGTAATACTTGTCATGAATACCACACGTGTACTTGCCTATTTCATATACAAGTGACAAGTAAAACGTTCAACGATGTGTCCTTATAACGCCGGAAGATAAAATTTGGTAGATCGAAGCACTTTCTGTATTCGATCAACGAGCAGTACCACGCAGCGTTGGTGTGAATTACACACCGAATTAGGATACACATTCTTAGTATTAGTGGTGGCTACCAAATAGATGAATGCTTATCCTACTGAAAGGGAATTTATCCGAACGTTTATGAGAAAATCCAACAAGTCAATAAAACATTTAGCTCAGTGTTAACTAGCGTTGTTATCTGACATTACAACAAAGTTGCACCGATCGATTAATGCAACATGTGAGAAATGTGTGAGTCCATTTGATGTGTTTATGCCTGGGTAAAGCTTAATTATTAGTATTATTATTATTATATATGATTTTATTATATTATTATTATTCTTTTATTATTATTACTTCTTATTATTATATGATTATTCTTATTATTATTGTTATTATTATTATTATTATTATTATTAATTATTCTTATATTCTTATTCTTATTCTTATTCTGATTACTTCTTCTTCTTATTCTTCTTATTCTTATTCTTCTTCTTATTCTTATTCTTCTTCTTCTTATTACTTATTATTATTATTACTTCTTCTTCTTCATTACTTCTTCTTCTTCTTCTTCTTCTTCTTCTTCTTATTATTCTTATTCTTCTTTCTCTTCTCTTCTTCATTCTTCCTTCTTCTTCTTTCTTTCTTCTTCTTCTTCTCTTCCTTCTCTTCATGCCCCCCTCTTACTCCCTCTCTCGTTCCTTAGTCCCCCAGGTCCCGCCTTAAGATGTACAAAGCGAGAAGGGGGGTACAAAGCGTTGTCATCGGCATCGTTGAACGTAGGCATGATACTACCCGGTTGCCTACACCGAAGTAGGGGAGATTTCGTTTAGGGGGTCCCACCCGAGCCTTTACCCACAAGGCAGTGGAGCGAGAGAGGTTCGCACCTATCGGTGCCCGGTGACCGACGAAGCGGTTCATACGCCCTTTTCTTGGAATTTCCAGTTCGGAGCCCGATAACCCCGTTGATAGGTTGGTGACTTCAGTTTTTGCCTGTGCACCATACAATGTCCTTGGATAGGACAAGGGGCAGTGACTTTTGGAGCGGCGAGTCACATCCGCCGCGTCGTGATGTCATCATTGGATTTTTGTGGCTTTTTATAGGGAGAAAGCTTGCCAGGCGAAAACCCACCACACCCTCAGACACCACCGCCGAACCTTTCGCTGAGCTCGGAGAACCGAGCCCACCCAGCTGGCACCACGTGGAGGTATTTCGGGCAAGCCAGCGCCCGGTATTTCGGCAACCAGCTATGCCATTGTGTGGAGTAGCGTAATCGCGCCTTTTAAAAAGGGCAGTGTGTACGATAATGCTGCTTGGACACCAGCTACACAAGGGACTCAACAAGATGCCCGAGAAGGATTTATCACAGAGCCAACGAAATGTGTAGTGGTGCTCACGACCTCCCTTAGGATGATCAACTGGTGCGTCTTTATTTTGATCACTAGCTTCGGCAGACGATTTCGACTGGATTTAATCCTCATTATAAAATGCTGAACTCAAGATGCAGTCTCAGAGGCATCTAATTCGGCCCCGCAAGCCATACAACCCACTCACACTGGCCCTTCTCTCTCTTCTTTTCGGTGCACGTTTGTTTATTATGAAACTCCTTACCGCTAGACATTGTAAAATATTCTACTGCAAGGATTTCAAGGAACAAACTGGATATATTTATACTTAGTAATTCCACCCTATAAACCGCTTGTATAACTTAATTAACCAACTTCACACGATATATTTCCTAACGAATATTGTCCCATCATACTGCGATAATAAATGACATTTTTTCTAACTACAAAAACTGACGACCTTCTTAACGCCATAATTGTTATATATATTTTTGTCGTTATAGCAATATACTATGGCGTTTTACAGATATAAGCTTTTCTACAATAAATTCTTGAAGTTTGAAAATGGATGGTGATTAGAACGAAATCCAGTTTTCGTGCGCTGCAATCTTAATTATGTTCATCGAATTTCGAATAAAGCTACATCTGTCTCCTTCTTCTTCGTATGTGCAAACGTCCTTCTGTAGCAAATCACGCATGGTTAACAATAGTTATCATGAGAAAACACGTCGAGCAACTTTGAGGATTTGCGTGTATTGTTACATTATGATCCTGTCTGGCTTGAAGAATTTTTTTGTCCCACCATTATTGGCAGACCAACTTTCTTCCAAATTTAGGCCGAATCACTGGCAAAATGCGTCACAATACAAAGAAATCACATTGGTTAACACTGTTAACTAAGCAGAAGAATTTCGTCCAGAGGACACGCAAATAATTGTTATATTAGTAGTTTATTTATTCGACCTTTGAAAAGAATATCACTGTATCAATAAGAAAATATACTCGTAGGACGGTCGTTGTAGACAAAATAGGGATTTGAGAAAGAAAATTCAGTGCCAAAGTGTTGTGGTGCTCACATCTCCGACACTCACACTCACCAACCGGTTTGTGGCTGTTTGCTATCATCAGGTGGAAACAATATGATCAGGGTCAGTGAGCCTTGAAACAGTGGAAAAGTCGTAAACAAAGTTACGCTAGCATGCCACTGTTAAATAGGGTTCGTACGATACAATACTTTGAAAATCAAGGCCGTTTGCCATTCAATCGAAATGTGTTCGCTCAACATTTTTTGTTCAAACACCGGACGTAAGTTGACCTATAGACCCCGGTTAAATGTCCTGGCAACGGCTGACCTCACAACAGATTTGACCTCAATCCTGGTATCACTTGCTGCTAGTTCAATGTGCATCAAATGAGTGTTTCAGTCTTCAACCCGGTCGGTTGGTCAAAAAAACCCCTGGATTTTAAGGTACGCTGATCATTATCTTGCCTTCTTCACCGGAGGATAACAAACAGTTCGAAACTGGCCGTGGAGTGAGAGTAAGACAGAACACTTGAATTTAAACTTCACAAACTGGGCATTTTTACTAAATTCATTGCTTTAACTCAAAACAAATAAATTGTTGTTAATTATATCGTGGGAATGCATGTTTTATGTACATAGATGGTTCAAAGATCAAAGTAATCAATGTTGTTAATAATGACGTTTTCAGTCATCAATATTTTTTTATTTTCTAGGGCCGAATTTTGACAACAGGAGAACCGGGAAAGGGTAACGGATACTTTGCAATTCATGTCAACATGTACCATGAGGTCCAATCCATTGTTTGCTTGTCAAAAACGGTGAGTGGCCTTCTATGAATGATAAGAATAACGAGCTACCTGAAAGCGAGATGTGTTCAATAAGATTCCAGCGAGTTGTTGCTCTGAACTTTGAAACGTTGGGCTGTTTGGCAATCATCAATTATATGGAACGGATACTAATCCATATACTGTTTTGTAAAAAAATACGACTTGTACTGTAAAATTTAGAACCTGAAAAATTGTCGCTCACACCGGCTCAAACTCGAATCTTTCTAAAACTGGCTTACGTATAAACCAATTTTGTTTCCACATTCATCAAATCCCTAAATATTTCCGTATCCCCTCAGAAATTCCACGGAAGCAACTATATTCGGTTGTATCGCATGCACGAGAAATTACTGAACAAATTAATCAGTCGCTTTGACGAAGGACTCATTCAAGACTTTTACGAGTAAGTGAATATTACAAAAGAGTTATGTGCTGGACTACAGAACACTGTTAGCCCTTTGCAAAACGTACAATTTTCTAATCCGCGGCTGTTTCTCCTTGATAAATCGTTAGATTACCATTACTAATTTTAACTTATCGCAGACTGGACTACCAACCGGTTTGGAGCCAAAACCAATCGGCGGAAACCGTAAGGAATTTGAACAGATTTTTCAACTTGCCAGGGATCAATAATCAAGAAAAAGAAACGTGGAAACAATCCGTTGCATTTTAGAGCAGTGCAGCTTACTATGGATATGCTAACTTTAACCATTATTAAGCGCACACACAGGGTTAAGTTTAGCAAACTTGTTTGTCTAGGACCCCTGTATTTTCTCAATGTGTGTATGCTAATGATCGCATTTACGTTACTTCCAACGGTATTTGGTTTAATTTGGATTTGAATATTGTGTGTTCTAGCATTATCTAGAGATAACGGGGTGTCATGTGATGCGCTCACCAGTAGGTCCCACAAACCACATTGATTTTAAGTAGCTGTGAAACAATCACAAGCAGTGGATAGAACTTGATTCTGAATTCCCTATTACGAATGTTCCTTACTGTCTAACGAGCATTGCTGCTCATTTATGAACCGAAAACCAGAAGTAGTAGCACAAAGCATGAGCAATTTCCGGAAAAGAATATCCTTCAAAGAGCCTGTTTCGCTCCTATTTTTCAAGGTAATTTTAATTAACATTACCCGGATTACGACATGTGTATGACAACAACAAAAAACGACCCGACGGTTTTCAGACATGGTAAGCCACAAACAAGTTTCCGGAAACAAACATTGCTTTCAAACACGGATACAACGGATGCTAAATTTAGACTAGCATTAGGCAAAATGGGGCTGGGCAAAATAATCTTGCAGCGACACACCTTCATCACATCACATTTTCACCAAACATTGTAACACTTTACCGGCAGATATATTCGTATTTATAATTGCCAATTTTTTCAACGATCAATCCCCGGTTGTTACCTCTAGGTTCTTGAATGACGTGTGGCCGTTGGCAATTTACCATGATCGTTTCGCAGATTTCCACGCGGAGATTAAAGAGTTACTTCGATCGGACAATGCGGTAAGCGTTCTTATCACACAACCCAACCATTGACGGTGTTTCATGACAAGGGTAGACTAGTCATAACTGCGACATCACCGGCGCGCCAACGGCACGAGATCGGTTGTAGCGTGCAAGTGATGAGTAGCGCAGCAAGTATCATTATTGAGTACATATTAAATCGAATAAGGTTTGTCATGATGACAGCCAATGGAAGGTGTCGAACATTGATGTTGTCTTACTCGTTTACGAAATGATTGAATGAATGTTTCATTTGAGTTGTAGGCACCTCGTCCTAGTGTCTGTGCTTACTCTGAAATAGTCCGTACCTTTTCAATTCCCGTTCTTCTACATTTATACAGGATATATTTATTGTGCCATGGTGTGGATGACAGTTAAACCGTGTAATGATATCTCCAATAATGATGACGGTGAAGGCGCTTTTTCACCAGGCATGACGGCGTAGAGGATGAAACCTAGAGGTAACACGCAATCTCGCAACACGATTGAATCGGAGACAGTTCATAAAGCACAACACAAACAATAAAATAAGTTCGCATTGTGGACAAAAGCACAATTTGGTTCCAGCTCAACATAGTTTATTCGCTAAATGATTCCGAAATAGACTAAGGAATTAAAAATTGATTGGAAAAACCAAATACGCTAAACAGTTCGTGTGCACACAAAAAATCACTTTAGGTTGTAACTGGTTCGGTACAACCGGAAAGCAAAACTCCAAAAAAGCTGAATATGCGAATTTATTCACACGTTCCGACCGCGTTCAACTTATCGATACTGCGTGAGCGCGACAGAAATTGACTACAGTAGTTGTCCATTAGCATTAAATGCATTGCCAGTAAAATCACCTAAATTGGTTTTGATAATTCGGAGACACGAGAAACTATATTCAACCTGGCCTTTGTACACGCGTGATAAATCGACGGAAGTTTTATACCGTGACCCTGAATGGTACGCCCACCCGTTTTCCAGTTGACACTGCCTCCGACATCACTATAATATCGGAAGACACTTGGCGATCGGTTGGCAAACCAAATATCAATCCCACCAGTCATGTTGCACGCAGCGAATCTGGGCCAGACAGCCTGATGCACTGCTTTTAACGCACACACCGGGCGCTTGGACTCCAGATAAACGTTCCATTCCGGTCTTGTTCTGTTTTCCTGACTCTTGGGTTAAGAACGCAACGACTGTCTCTGCTGCAACACCTACGATTCATCCATCAAAAAAAAACACGCCAAATAATCATCAAGTTTCATGCGTGAATAACACGGCGTGTATGAGTGAATCCAATGAACAGATTTTCTTATACGAAATCACCTATATCGGATTTCGATTGTGTAAGTTTTTACTGACCGAAATGCCAATGCGAAAACTTTCTATGTTCAGTGAACGTAGCCAGTAGAGAGTATATCGACAGGATTAATCCTGTTTTCTGCATTCGGCAATCATCCGACAGTGGAGTAGAAGCCGGAGAATATGAGTAGGCACCAAAGTACCCAACAATATTGACAAAAAAACATTTTTCTAATTGTAGGTCAACGAGAAACCAACTTTGGTGGATTTGGTACGCGATCTTATTAAAAATGGAGAATTGGTAAGTCCTCCATTGGACATGGAGTATTTATGCAATACATGAATTTCAATGCTTGCCAATTAAAATTTCACGTGACATTCACATATAAGATCAATTATGTTCCATTGATGATGTGCTTAGGTTCAACTATTTAGAAACGGCTCAAGCGTGGTATGTTGAAGTTTCCAGTTATACCGATGCACACTTGTGAAACGATATCGATTCATAACCAACGTTAATGGTTTTACAACACAAATCGCGACGGGCTGACACCTTGCCCAATGACTGAAAATAATGTAGGTGTCCTACCTCTTTTGGCAATTGAATCACAGGCCCCAGTCACCAACGGCTCGGTAGGAATAAAATGAGCTTGGATACTTTTTAAACTCAAAGCTACGTCTTCTTTTTCAGATGGGTTTCATGCTTTAAAAATGAAGCGACAAAATTGAATGCATGGTTCGCTACCATTTCATTTGGGATACTATTTTAACCCATCCCACTCAATGTTTTATTTCCATGTCATTTTGAAGAATGATGAATTCAATTAAGCGGACGTAGGCGCAGGAGTTACGCAATCATGCATACAAATAACTAATATTTCCCAATCAAATTTGCAAGCAGTACTATCCACCGAATTACCGAAACCCAATTTTCTTAGTCGTTACTGGCTAATAACGATGAGACAAGTGCAACCCGAAGTCCGATTGCGTAATTTCATCTCGCACAGTATGCAGCCTGAGTATTACATGGTTCATATAATATTACCTCATGAACTAAAGGCGTCAGACCAATAGGTTAAGTCGCAACACACAGAAAATCATAAAAACACCACTCAATGCAAACTCACTTGCTTTTCAGGTTGACCATGAATGTATTAACAAACTGAAATCTGTTTACGCCAAACAAGGGTTCAAGAAGCAAGTCGAGCAACGTCTGATCCATTTTATCAGTCGGAATTACAATCTACTGCCAATGTACGCAAAGCCAGATATGGTATGAAGTAAAGATAAACATTTAGCCAGCAAATAAAACATGTTTAACATGAACGCTTTCTTTAACCACCCTTCAAGGCGACCGTTGTACTGACCAGAGTACACAACGGAGTATCACTGATATTATCCTTTTCTTTCATCTGTCTATGTTCATGTACACGACAGTAACTTAGTCCAGTCTATGCGTGAGTGACGATTCGCCCATATATCAATGCTTCAGTAAAACATTTGTAGGTTACGATTAGAAATAACGTGTTTAACGTGAAAGAAAGAATAGTAATGGAGCCTACTGTGATAATGGACGTCAGAGTAGTTCACAACTATTGCCAGCACGTCCAACGGACAAAACAAGTGGTGTAAATCATCCTATTGTACAGCTTATACAGATACAAATTTCATTGGAGAGTTCAGATCTAAATTTTCAAAATAAACGCTTTTGACAAAACAAACAGTCATGAAATGATGAAGACAGCGATAGGCTAGAGACCATTCGGTACAGAAATTTACTGCTTAGACTAATATTCACAGTCATCTTGATATCTTTTTATCGCCGAGCCCCGAGTGTCTGTAAAGTCAACTTGCCGACCAAGTTAAAGCGTGTTTCCGTTTCATATGTGTATTAACAGATTACACACGAGCTCATATCCGTGCTCTGATTATCCATTGACAACTCGAGTATGGCGTAAAAAAGCCACTTAGAGTGGGAAATTTACGCTGGTCGTTCATATAAACCGTACCTCGGCACGTAAGATGAGAAGTATGAACCGGGACAATGCACCGTGTACGCTGCTGAACGGAACAGTATTGGAACGAGTCAGATACAAAGCAGAGAGATGACAATAGAAAACCCGCGGTGAGTTTAATGTTAGTGGCGACCAATATAACATGCATTCCATTTGGACAAACAACTTGCAGCCCCTATGAGTCCACATATACAAAGCTCCTGGATTAAAGACATGGAAGTAGCCTAACAGTAAAAACAACTAGCGGAACCAAATGTTCTAGCCTTAACCTGATGAGAATGCAAATAGTACAAGTTTTCGCAAGCGACTTTGTTAACAACGAAGAGTCAAACGCGGGTGAAAGAATAACAGAATATTAAATAATACCGAATTAAGAAACAAAACAGACAAGATTCTCAACTGTCAGGGAGTGGTGGCTATTGCAGATCATAGCTATAACGGAGCGGTAAGCTGCAATAGTTGCTTGCCGCCATTAAGAGAATTAAGTTCGTGACTTGTTGCTAAATAACCAGAAAGTGAACTGAGAAGAATCAGTTGGGATGTTTGGGATAACGTTTCATTCACGGATGTCTTCATTCGACCAAGAATGTCCACTGCTTTTGCTTGATCCGATAACATTCATCCAAAAACCGCAAAGGACATTGAGACTGCTGTGATAGAGGCGACAGAATTACCTTATGTAAGTGCTCGAAGAAGATATCTGGTAAAAAGCGGTTACGTTCAGTTGATTTATTCGGCTGTATTCGCAAAAAACGCGCATACCAGCATTCAGGCACGCTAATGTTGGTCAGTTATCGACGATCTATGTGCACTCACTTTATAGACGGTACTCCAATCAGCTTAAACATTACCGGCTCGTCACTTTCATTCTATCAAGGTCCTTGTGCGGTCCGGCTAAACCAAGATGTTATCGTCTTGCAATGCATCATATAGTCGGTCATCGACATTTTTGAGCACATATTGGGCGAAGGTCAATGGTGGAACAGGCATATCAAAATATTGACACGAAGAAGTAGGTTTTCACTACTTTCCGATCGTTTACTTTGAACGCTTGGATTTTGGTTTAGAACGTCAAGAGTTGAACTGCATAGCTCACACGGATATCAACCGAGATCAAAATGATTGCACGTAGCAAACGATTCACAATTCTGATTGTTTACCAAACACATGACAAGCAAGCTGATCCGAAAATTAGGAAATACAAGAAAAGTAAAGTTTGTGAAAGAATAACAGTTTTTTTAGTTAAACAGCATATTTACAGTCCTTTAATAAAACAAAAACAAATCTGGGTTTAAGGTGTCACGAATTTATCGATTGGACCGGATCTGCGTTTGGCCTCCCCAGCACGTTTGGGCCGGATCTTCTTTCTACAGCAAGAAACCGACCAAAAGTGATTTAAAGTACGTATTATATATATAATTATATGCGAAAGAGGAGTGAAATAAAGAATAATGGAATCTGCCTCTAGGGATCTAAGGAGGAATTAGATAACACGAAATAACTTAGGTAGAGATCTTCAGGTGTGCGATGGACACGATATATAATGACCTTGAAGAGTACGACAGCTGGTTAGTCCAAACAATCAGAAAGTGACCTGAGCAGATGTGGTAGTGGTCAACATTTGACCTAGAGCATAAAGCTAGCGATTTAAAGTTCAAAATATGGTCGCGGTTAATCGATTCAGGGGGCAGCTCATAAAGAAATGATGAACAGTGAATCGCTGCAATGGTAAACAGTCAATCGGTCAGCGAACCCATGCAAAATAGCTCCCGATAACTGAAATTAAAAAAAACGAAACAGAAGAAATACTGCCCCGAAGATTATACTCGGATGCCTATAAATAAAATGACTTAGGATGTCGCGGCCCTGAATGTTTACTGCCGCATTGATTGAGCTCATGACCGAAAAAGACCATGATAAAGCTGGGTCATTCATTTAATTAGGTAAATACGATCATCCCGTATGCGACAATTGCGCGTTTTGCACTACGTCTAGAACCAAAGTGATCACGTCACGTCCATAGATAAATAGAAACTGATTCTGAGACAGTAATAAGTAAATATAATTGACAGCTAATGTGCAGGTTTCAGACTGAAACGCTAGGTGTATAAATGATTGAGGATGATATTAGAAAAGCTATTGAAAAACGCCACACATGAAAACCAATGTTGGAACATCTGCTGTTTACTGTGATTGTAGAAACAAATGGCATTCCTGAGCAAAAATAACTTGATTATGGACCTGAAAACGGCACATTAGCACCAAATTATGTAACCATCATGACCATGACCTTGAAGCGTAACGGTTTGAAGTGGATACTAAGCGTACGCCACTGTCGCAACATTAGCGGAATTTGTGACCGTGACACAAGTCGCGTGGAAAACTTAAAAGTACATTCTCATCGTACAGGTCGTTGGGTGGACGGTCGATGAGTTCTACGGTCGTGTGGCCCACATAACTCGAGTTTTAGCCAGGTTAGTAATGTGAACGAACAACGGAACGCGAGAGAATACTCTCATTGGGAGAGCTAAAACGGAAGATGACTAACTGGTTGACACAATGTACACTCTGAATGATGAATTTGAACTCAATGGGAAAATTGCAATGGATCCACACGAGCGTTCGATTCCCGCGTGACAGCATTTTGTAGACCCACCACTAGAAGTGAACAGACGAAGACATCTGTAACACGACGAAGCGAGATAACTTACGCTGATTCGGGATGGTATGTAACGGGTGCAGGTCGTTTTCGTAGTCTTGAAGATGAGGTAGACGGGGAATCAGTCTCATGAATGGCTCTCCGGTTAAGACAATCGTCCAGATGATAATTGAACTAGAACGAATAAAGAATCGGCGAATGAAAAGCAGTCACTTAGGGATAAAGTAAATTCAAACAATTGTGAAAACAATAGCATTAATCGCAACCTTTCATGGCATGAAACATTTCACATTCTACGGCTCGAACAGAATGGTCAAAGACACATTAATTCCATTCAATTACTGGATTAAATATTCTAAACCATTGGGAATACCTTAGGACCGTTAACGCATTGGCATCATGAGATTGCAGCCAAATTAGTCGGGTGCCGACGGGGTTTCAGTATACGATGTAGCCTTCTAACATTTTTTTAATTTTATTATGTATGAACCGAGAGTGGCATAGCACATGAGAATATGTATGTATGCGTGTATGTATGTATGTATGTATGTATGTATGTATGTATGTATGTATGTATGTATGTATGTATGTATGTATGTATGTATGTATGTATGTATGTATGTATGTATGTATGCATGTATGTATGTATGTATGCAATCACAAGATAGATCCAGGCAAAGTGACGCACAGTCACAGGCTGCACGTGGGCAAAAATACTGTCCAGCCTAGACAGATGTAAGAAATTAAACTTAACGTGGCAGTGAGATTCCAGCGTGTTTCTGCATGCACCTCAGTACCGGTGGCAAATCCATTTTACATGGCGTTAACTGCGTAATACAGAACTACTATTACATGATCATAATCCGTGCTAAGAGTAAGCAGTGTCGATAAGTTATCAAACCGTCTATAGTACACGGTACGAGAAATTGGATTAGACCATATCAATAGAATCAAACGGGAAAATTCATTGAAGGAACAGAACAACGTTTATTCTATCACGCGAAATCAACTCACATCCTCTTCACACGCCAACGCCACACGAGTATTGCAAACGGGACAAGTGAGGCGTACCGTGGAAGATTGTTCGGGACATGCGACCAAGTCATCCTTTGCAGTGTGCTGCTTCCAACATGCTAGCTGAGATAGTAAATTATCGGGATTGCGACAAATTTATATTATTCCACGCGAAGTCGAAGTATATCAAATGCGGGAGGTGAACGAACTATATAAATCAAAGCGTTTAAAAAAGGTTGGTTGGTACAAAACAGGCAGATCAACATTCTCGCAATTTAGGGGTAGACTTCAGTAGAAATGTGTTTCAGTGAAAATTCCAAGAAGTTCCACCGCCACTCGATTGATTCACACATATCACACCCGAAGCCGCAGAAACACCGTACAGTGATCGAAATTGTGCGTAGATGATAATCTGTCGACTTGTCAGGTAAAACGTACAAAGAGTGTCAATAGGCATAAAGCCAATACAAGATTGCAGCCGCAAACGGTCAGTGCTTGTACATTCAGGGCAAAAAAGATCACTGCTCCTCACCATAATAATAAGATGTTGAAGACATGAGATTAGAACATATAAAGAAGTATTAGGTATAGTGTGATGAGATTGAATAATACCGTGCAAGAAAACAAGAAGATTTAAGAAAGAAACTGAATAGTCAGAAACCTATCACGCTTTGCCTATAACAACTGCCCGGATGTATGAAAAATCTAAGTACCCGGTGTTAGAGGATACGAAGTGTTTGTATGTTATGTCAGAAAGAATGAGCCAGAAAACTAGGAAGAATTCATAAAAGCTGTTCACTTAGTGTCGCATGAGATTGCGTAGTTTTAAAGAGTTTTACAGTGCTGTCTCCTATAAAACATGCAAACGATACAAGTCTTGTATAACGGGGTATGGTTAGGGTAAAATATAATAGTTTCTCGCGATTACATTGCTGGCATTTCGAGCATCTTATTGGCAGCATTAATCATTTAGCTACGATTTGAAGGCATTCGAGCATATCGTGCTGACAATGCTTTGTTGCAACTAAAAAATAGTTTGGAATTTAGAAATAATCTTGAAAAAATGCTTGTTTGAACAGGGCAGTAAAAGTATTCAGCATGATCACAAACGTTTGAGTGTTAACATGCAACACGCAAATACATAATGAACAAAAATATTGCCGACGGATGGTCATTAGAGGATCGTATTAGTAAACGTGATGTGCACTTTGAAAAAGTTTATGGAATCAATAAATTCAAACAAGCAAGTGCGTACGAATTAACTAAGGGTTAGTTATAGAAATGTAACATCCCCAAAGTACATTTGGCGAGAAATTGATTAGAATATCTTTCGGACCAATCGTGTGATCCCCATTGAAAGAAATTCGTTTTAAACCGTATGGCGAACGCGGTCGAAATTGTTACAGCAGATCAACTTTATATTCAGTAAGTTGGATGGGGCAAAGATCTCCACAATCTGGAGCTCAGTCCTGATGCAAGTGTCTGATAGCCATTGTTCACCTTAATAAGGAATTAGCTGTTTCAAAATGTTTAACCTTAACTGCGCTAGATATGCACTGTTATGAGATTGACGTGAATATTTAACGTGTTGGATAAATCGACCATTGACGTTTGCCTTTCATAGGTGACTTGACAATATTATAGGCTTCTAGGTCTAAACAGAGTTAGTGGGGGAAGTGCCACTTAATCATGCTCCCTGTCCTGACTCTCACCCTTGGTTGGACGAAGCTTCTGTGTCAGAAGCGAAACGTTACTCAAAACTGCTCTAATCGATTGCATAAAAATTTGATTCCATTATTTTGGGTAAAGTTTAGTTAAATGCGTTTAAAAGGAGGCTCTCAATTATTCGGTCGTACGCAAACGTGAATAAAATTACTTTCAAATTGGATGCCAGAAACAAACGACCAAGCTAGATAGCAAACAAACATAGCAAAAAATATGAAAAGAAGTTTCTCCCGGTAAAAGCTGTTTGATAATTCAATCTGAACGAAGTTCCTGAGCTGTATGATCGTTTCAACTCAGTAACCATTAAATAAGTGACTTTCATAACAAACCGTAAGTATGGACGACGTGAGGCCATTTAGTGTTCCGCTGTTTTAATTAATGCTTAGCGGTACAAGTAACAGCTTGCTAGAATGACTGTAAAAAGTAATGAACTGCATGTGGGGGGATACTGGAACCCGGCTAGAATTATATGTTTACCATTTGTTTGTGACAGTATCGCAGTCCAAGCAGAATTTAGTATTCCGCACTTCGTGTGACTCCGGGCTTGTGAGTTCATCAGAACATAGATTAAACGTCAGGGTGTGCGAAAAATGAACAAGCGATTGAAACTCAAAAACAGCTGTGCTCATCTCACTTAGTAATCCCGAGGTAACAGTGAGAATTTGCGAGAAAAAGAAAAGCGTTGATAAGAATTCCGATAAAGGAGTCATAGCTGCGGGAATAAATGCACATCGATCAACCCAGGCTGATAATCAATCCGCGAAGATCGAGCTGAATTTAGTGATTAACAAACAAGTATGTGCACACATCTAGTGTCAATCGAACGAAATTATAAAGTCAAACAAACAAGTATGAAAACAAAATCTGACAGCTCCCTCGTCGACCAATTAATCACCCATCTACCTTTTTATCAATCTATCATAAATTCACCAATATGTGGAAATTGATTTATGCATAGAAATAGAAACACCACAAACCAGATTATTCTCGGCGACGGGTTTAGATTTGCTAGTCGGTTGTACGGAATTCCGTTTGCCTTTGGATGTCCTGGAAGCCAGAGAAGAAGCAGCAGCCGTATCAGCAACCGTTTCGGATGATGGAAGTGAAGCGGTTGGGACTGAATTTGTGGTCGACACAACCGTGGTCAACAGCTCTTCTAAACTTCGTTGTCGAATTTGGGGACACATTTCAACGGGAAGCAGGTTGGACAGTCGCAAACCTGGTAGAAAAGAACAAGGGTAGCGAGCAATTTGAACTTGTATCCGATAATGACGGATGAATGAGTCCACATGGAGGTGTACGTACCCATGAGCCGCAACGTGAGTGGTTCAGGTGATTGCCCCTCCGCTTTACTTGTGGAAGCCTGCTGCTTTGGCGCATTCTTGCTTGTGGACATTTCATCTCGTAAAATTTCACAGCCGAAAGTAGCGAGGATCTCAGCCTCGTTCGTGTAATCAGGCAGCAATTGTGAACGAGATCGTACCTCGAACGTGTGCAATTTTAACTTCATGGTCAGCAAACGGCCCTTCAAAAGGTATTACGAAACAGACGGATGATTGAGATGAATCGGAGATAGAGCAATCGGGGTTGATACAATGAAAATCTAACGCTTGGCAAGCGATGCCATGGCGTGAGGAAATCCATTTATCGACATTAGACGAATTGTACAAAACGATAATCTAGTCAAAATCCGAGCTTAGAGGAGCTTCCGTCCGACCATAAACGGCCAGAGGAACACATAATTGAGCAAGACTGCGGATGGTTAAAACGATTATCATCGCTATTAATCTGCGGTCCATGTATGTTGTAAGTTCAACAACGGGAAACAAAATGAACAAGTCTTGTTCCCGGAAGGATTCAAAATTCGAGTGAAAACTTTGAGTAATTATTTTGATTTGAAAAAATGGTAGAATGAATACAATGTCTAAACCTGTCTACCATAAATCCAAAGCTAACAGAACCTAATCTCCGTTTAATGCAGACGCACTGTGTCGAATTAAGCGGGATGCGAAATATGATAAAACAGGACTACGGAAGCAGTCCGTTAAAATCAGAACCGTCTTGGCAAAATAACAGTTGATAAATCGATAAAACGGACGACAAATGCGGGATACTCGAGCGATATTAAAATTCGAACAGTCTCACCTTGATGTGCTCTTCCTTCAAATCAGAGGAAAGTAACGCAGCGAGTTGGCGACACTTGTTGAACAACATATCAGGATCGGATGTATCAGGAAATGTTCTGCGGAAATATACGGAAAGTATAGGTCGTGTATATGCAAAAGAAACATGCAATCACATCTAGATAGCAATTTGACAAAATGAAAGATATACTGCATCGGGAATAGAGGTTCAATTACAGAGGCAACAATGAACTAGCGAATCTACGCACTTACACCGAAGGAATCTCCGCAAACTTTGATCACAGATATCATATTGTTAAATCAAGTGCCGTTTATAATCAGTCTGAGTCTAGGGCGCTGGCATCCCAGTATGCTTACTACTTTCTTATCTGTATGTATGTATGAAAGCACAAGCCTGATCCAGGCAAAGTGCCGCACAGTCAGAGACTGCACGTGGGCGAAGATACTGTCAGGTTACCCAGGCCTAGACAGATATGAGAAAAGAAATAGAGAAGGTAGTGAGACTCCGGCGTGTTTCAGTATGCAGCTCACTACCGTTGGCCAATCAATTTAGCACAGTTAGCCGTACAGCACAGAAGCACTGCACGATTGCACATCCGTGCGCTTACGCATGGCGAAGAAACAGCACTGGCGGTAACGTGCAGCTCATGAGAATGCACGGTCTGTTATCCGATAAACTCACATACACACCAACTGGATCTGAACAGTATACACCCACCATCTTTTAATATAGATGAGGTTCTACGCAGCAACGCATTGTATTCGAGAAGATCGCTCAATTGACAATTGATAAGGCTCGATAAGACGATTTCCGAGTGACTGACATTGTTCGAGCTCAGCTACACAAAGCGCATGTAGTGAGTAGCGAAAGGCAAAGTGGGCCAAAATACCACTTGAGATATTTGTGCTGATATTCTCAGCAAATGAGGAAAAACTAATGAAATTGAATAGCGAGACACATTTAAGTAAACCACGGTGCATTCGGTGGACGGGAGAGATCGCGAAACGCAGTTGAATGAAAACAAATGTACAACAAAGGAAATGTAAGCTACCTCTCGACACTCATACTCTTTCGATCGATGTTGTGGCTAAAATCGGTGTCCGTGGAGCCAATAATCTGGTCATGCGAATCGGACGCGGCAGTTCTCGTGGAGCGAAGAAGCCAAGTGTCCTCACTGTGACCAACTGCGATTCGAAGATAATATTCCATCGAGGAAGAAGTGCTAATATGCCAGAGTTTGCCACGCGAGGCAAGTAAATCGCCACAAATGTGAATACCAAATGCTTCAAGGCGACGTTCCGTAACGTGACCGATACCTGGAACCTTTGAAACGAGAATGCAATAGCGAAGCGATTGTTGTTCATTATTGGGGTTAGTGGAAAAGTTTGGAACAACGGAAAGCGGAACTTTTGTAAGTATGCCGAAACACTATCCATCATATGTGGATCAATAAGATACCGCAAACTTTCGGCAAGACAACGAGCTAATCCAATTGAACGACAAAAAGCAACAACGAGAACCGGTCCCAGGCGCGATCTGATCTTGGAATCAACCAATGACGCATCTACAAACTCGGAGAGCAATCAATAAAAGAATGCAGACCAACGAATACGAGCGCGTCGCGAGGGGTTTTTCTGGCTGACATCTAGTTTGATGGTGGAAGTTCAAGATTGCAGAACAGGACCTCAGTACACACAAATAAATGAGTATCATAGTCCTGGGCTAGTCGCAATTTTCTCGATTACAAGACTACTCAAATATTAGCCAACAACGCATCACACTAAAGCATATATCACCGTGCAAGCGACTGTCAAACGAACTTCCACTACTATTTCAATAAGGCTATAAACTCCACGTGCCTAAAATTAAAATTAAATAGGGCCGTAGAAAAAGCGGTTTTCAACAACAAAGGAAAATCACCCCATGAACCCACTTTACGGACGGGCATTTGGGACATAAATTGGTTCACGGCTTCTCGAGAAAGGTCCACTGCAAACTGACCACAAGGTTTGGTCCAATCGGAAGCAATCTTGGCGATGAGGGTGTTTGGCCCGATACCTGCAAAGCAAGAGATCATTTTGAACTCTGTCCATGAAATATTATTGAAACAGGTAGTGAAAAACTATTGCAATGAATTGAGACGAAGCAGATGTGTATGTAGCGTACAACACTTTGATGTTTAGTTAAAAGATTTAAAAGATTGCGAAAGCAACAACACATCAATAACACAAGAGCAACATAGCCAACCTCAAAAGAGAGAATATAGGCGTGTCACAGAGGAAGCTAATAATTAAAGGATCAGGTACTGAACAAAATTCTAGTTGCTTTTTGCATGAAAAGGGACAAGAGTCAGGCAAATGGCCGCATGGGGAGATCATTTCGGGTAGCCTTCGCTTGATTAGGAAGTTGAAACGATGATTCCACACAGCTGCATTGATAATCAATATTGATAAATCGGTGCACAGTCTGGTTGAACAACTCGGCATACAAGGTAATGGACTGAGATATTGACGTGGATATCATGCAATATACGAAAACTTATGCCATGTAAAACAAGCCAGTAAAGGTAGCAATCGCATAGTAATAACGCGTACACCTGTCAAGCTGGCATAGGTGGGAATTCCACCATGGCATAGCAATGGGGGGAAGATGGCAACATCTAATTCTTCCCCAAACACAGTCCAGCATTCTGTGTTGCACAGATAGCACCCCAGCAAGATCAAAATTCCCCTTCACTAAGCTGCATGCAAAAAGTGGCGCATGCCCATATTTTATTATACACATGTCTAGGTTTGAGAAACCGTACGTATTCGATGAATATGCGGCTATTTCCTGGACCAGACTCTTGAGTTCATCCCCACAAACCACACACAAGTGTTAAATGGGAAACGACAGTACTCGAAAAAGTAAATGCGGTAGTATGGCACGTTGACCAGAGTACAGATGTGCAATCATGCAATGCTTCTGTGTTGTGCAGCTAAAACAGTGCTAATTTGATTTGCCACCAGTAGTCAGCTGCATGCGGAAACACGCTGGAGTCTCACAGATCTGCCTAGGACTGGACAAGCTGACAGTATCTAAACCCACGTTCAGTCAATGACTGTGCGACAATTTTCCTGGATCAGGCTTGCAATTTCATACGTACATGCATACACACGAAATCATAACACACGCACCGTTTCGTGCTAATGAAATATTAAGCACAAACATTATTGATCCTAGCGGGATAAAACGTGTCGACGTTAGTTACGTTTATCGGCACAGGAGGCGGAAATTTTAGTGAGCCAAAAGAAACAAAATGAAACTCAACAGAGCATTCAAACGAAACAAAACCAAGCAGATCAATTAGTCTCGAATCGACCGTGGTTGCCAGCAGAATTGCTTGCCATCAGAGAAATGAGTGGGCGTAATCGTATAGGAATATCAAACTCAAAGAAATCAATAACGGAATGGCGGCGTCATCCGCGGGTTGAGAGGAATAACGTGATACTCGGTTTCGAATTTCCGCCGTTATCGGGAAAGGAAATCGCAAAAAGCACCAATATTTTCCGAAAACAATGAGAGAAATGCCCTGCTAACAGGAAGGCCGTTCGTTTCATACATATGCGGCATTTGAAAATGCGGTTAGAGGCTAACAATGGGAATTATTTGTACCGCAAAGCTGGAACAACAGTGGAACACAAACCTGCGCTGCATGTGAGTTGAGTAGCACAAAAAACCCGGAAACGAATCTCGCGAACTGCCTCCCATGCGGTTAGTCCAAACACGCGGCGCCCGGATTTCACCAAAAGGCCACAATTGTCGCACACAGCCAATTCCGGGTCACACTGAGGTCTCTCGTCACCGGCTGGAGTGTGGTGATCTTCTGTTTGTTTCTCGTCTCGGGAACGCGTTGCACATCTGCAAAGAAGTACAATACACCGAATTCGGTTTCATGGAACTTTGGATCCAGTTATCCGGTTTCCAATGCAACAAGATGCAATGATTATTTTATACTATGATGAACCCTGTTCGTTGAATTAAGAACTCGTTTAGGATGGTTTGCGCTCGCTAGAAGCAGACAGTGAAATAAACTTTAGCGAAAGTGTAAAGCTTACGTTTCCAAGCCACTGTAGGTGACTGATGTGAACGGTGAAAACGTGTCGAACTCCTAGTTAAAAACGACACGTAAAGCATCCCCTGCACTAAGCTTCTACCCAGGTGGTTACAAGTTCGGCCGTGATAGCATAGCACAAGAGAAGCAGAATATCCAAGCCACTACATTAACTTGAACCAGCAATTCTATAGGTCACATAAAGTGAACAGCGTCAGGACCGTTGTAAACCGAGAGCAAAGAACGATAGATTTTTAAATGAGGTGACAGAGGAATGTAGCACAGGTCAAGCATTCGACACCAATCCACTTTCACGCAAGCATTTAAAAGTTGCATCTGACCTAAACAAATCTTCATATGAAGAGTTTGTGAGCGATGAAATGAAGCACAGCGAGATGAACAGTCTTCAGAAAATGAGCGATCATTAAAACAGGGACGTTATCAAGTCAATACTTGAATGCCACTGTTGCATAGGGTTCGTACAACGAACCACGATGTTCAAACGCAGAATCATATAGTGATTCGTGGTCAAGCACTCAAGGCGCCTATGGATGACCAAAGTGATGTGTTGCTCACTGAACCTAATCTTACTGTCTCCACCTGAGGACAGCAAACAGCCAGAAACCGGTAGTGGAGTGTAATTTCGGGGGATGTGAGAGAGTTATCAATTCATAATCTATAAAAAAACGAGCGCTTTATGCCGGATAACTAAAAACACAGAACCACAAAGACAAAGGTTGATAAGGTGAGCACGGAATGCGATGGAAAAGCAAGCACGTTCACATGGAACTCAAACATTGATCGTGTGATAGTTGGCTGATCATATACAAATAGAATAACTGACGGACAAACATAAAAAACGAGGTAATTGCGCACAGGAGCCAGATACGATCAGCATCACGTGGAGATAAACAAACATCAGAGACGAATGTGGAAGCAGAGTAAAAAATGTAACCATTTTCGGTGACTGACAAGAAGTAAAATACCGGAACATCCATTAATGGTTTAGGGATAGTGATTATCAATATATTTGGTAAAACCTAAGTGAGCGAATTGCGGTGAATCTAGACAACCGAATAAATAAATGTACCTATAGCGGATTACTAAGTAAATCAGGCGATCATGCAGTGACCTAAACGTGTGATTGAAATCGAAAACAATGAAGATTTTAGCAATTTAGTTTGAAGTAACGTTGACGTTAGGAGACGGCAAAGGGTTAAACATCCACAGAGCAACAAATTAACGAAAACCTTTAAAAAAGCGCGAAGAAACGAACTTGCAAACAAGCATTGGCGCCTCTCGGTTTGCACGAGGCCAGAAGGTACGTTGATCGTCTGAAAAACTGGCACGCAATTGCAAGTGATAAGTCAGGTCCAAGTAAGCTTCGTCGAGGCTTGTTGTAACCATGGCGAAGGTATGTTCATTAGCGGAGTCATCAGAGTGCTCGGGTGATCCTTCAATTTTGACGTAATTTCGCAGCACGCCACGTATCACCTGACTTGCGGCGGTGTACCGAGAGAAATCGGGGGCCACGATCTTCAAGTTGGGGCATAATTTTTTTCCAAGAAATCCCGGTAAACCGGCTCGCACTCCAAACCGTCGGGCAATGTAATTGCTAGTGGACTGAAAACGTAGGATCGAAACTTCGAATGAGAAATTGTAACCCATTAAGAAAAGATGTGAAAAGCGTTGAACAAAAAGAATGTGTATCGTCAGTGAAGGCGTCAGTGTTTAAACTCACCTTTACAATCCAAAAAGGCAAGCAAACTGCGGACCTACTGGCTGATTACTTAAAATAAACACTTCGCGTCTACATTGTTTCTCGAAAATTAACATACGCGGTTGAGTAGTAGCTTAAGTCAGATATAAATTCAACAGTTTGTATCAGCTGTCAGTCAATTTGCCGTCTTAACGTCAAACGCATTAGGAAAAGCAGCAGCGGAATAGAAAGCGCAGATGTTTCCGCATTAAATAACCCAGATATTAATTACAGCATTCCAAAACTGAAGGATTCGAAGGTTGTCGTGACGTGAACACCGGTCAAGTAGTTGAGTGGGGACCCGATTAGCTTTCACACATTACCTTCTCTCTCAGTTTAATTGTGTTCAATCCATCATCAATCCTCGTGTAACTTGCCGCAAGACAATTTTACCATTAAAACAAGGAAGCAGTGGATGGACTATATGATCATGGAAGTCCAGTGTAATTAGCGTGATTGTGGAGTACTAAGCACGTATGGCGACAGACTCTAGTAATAATCGGCAAAGGAATTAATTCAATTTGGTATGAATTATTCGGTTCCGGAGGTTACATCCTCTTCCAGTCCCCACTGATATCCGCAAAGTATTTTTCCGAGGACTGGCGTGCTGCGGTTGCATGCATGTTTTACAAACGAGACATACGGGCTTGATCCGCCCGCCCGCCAAAACAAAACCTGGTAGGCTTAGGCTCACCGAATTCGTTTGAGAAAAGGGAACCGACATTAGACGTGAACATAAATGCAGCATGTTCATTGGCTAATAGTGCATCTATGATACCCGATGTTAACATGGGCCTAGTTGGCTTCAGTGTCTGTTTCGCTCAACATGTATACGGACCATTCTTGATTTTTCTCTTTTTCAAGGAGTTTCACAAGCAAAAGCTACGCATATTATCTTCGTTCAAATATTAGACGATCACACAAGTATGACAGGCTAAAATTGCGAAACAATTCCATTCACGAACCAGAGAATAATGAACAAGCGCAACGATCATTCAAATTCTGTGCACTAAGCCGGTAAATTTGTGAATACAGCTCAATCGATAAAGATGAAACAGTCATCGCTCACTTTGAGTTGAAGTGTGATAGAAGGAGAAAATGTCGAAATAACTCTTTTAAAACAATAAAGAATGGATTTGGCCCTGATCGTCATAACGATGGAAATGCTTTTACTATATGAAGTCAGATGCAGTGACGCAGTTAGACTGCGGGTGTAATAAAAAATTTCAAGCAACCCATGCAAGAACGAGATAATTACAGCGAGACTCCAGCGTGTTCTCGAACGTAGTTCAGTACGCGTGGTGAGTAGTCCAGCTTAGTGCTGTTCGTGCAATCCAAAAGTAGTGAATGTTCGCACACCTGTGCAATTAAACAGCTGCAGAGCAGTGTTAGCCTAACACCCGAACCACCTTCAACCAACCTCCAAAGAACATCGGAAATGAAAAATGAGTGAACACGGAATGAGACCAAAACGATGACACTACATACAAGGGTCCCAACCGTAGAAAGTGGATATAGAGACATTGAGATATTGATCTAATGTACCGTAGAGCAGAAGTAATTTGCGAAGTTTAGGCAGCCCAGGAAAAAGGCACAACATGGGATATGAATTTCAGGCACAGATCCGCATATCGGCATATTTTAGGCAATACCCCGAAATACGTTGAACAGAAAGTTAAGGGGTTGGTATTTGGAGGACGATTTCGTGTCCAATTTCGAAAGAAAGCTTAGAAAACATCCAGCAGGATAGCCAACATATTGATATTTAAACTAAAGAAAATCAGATGAGTTGAAAATAAGTTGAGTTTTAATATTTCTGAACACCGTTCATTGATTTGAAATCAGAAGTGCGAACAAAATGATGAAGCTGCATAACAAATTCCGTTTAAAAGCACTGATTTGGCATCACTTTAAATGTGGCCTGACATAAGACCGAAGCAATATTATCACGTGAGGCGTGCATACTATCGTAACCTGGTAGACATTCTGTAACTAGTTTATGGATTAAATTGGTATACTATCATGATGTAAGAGGCGGTAGAAGAGGTTGCCGTGTAGATGCCAATGTACTCAACTGCAAAACGTGAGAACATCCGTCATTTTACGTATGGATATGCATCGGGTTGTTGGAGATTGGCGTTTTTTCATATCGTATGTATACAAGCCTGATCTAGGCAAAGTGCCACACAGTCACAGACTGCACGTCGGCTAACTTGTAACTTGTGTGCGACTATCTCCTCCTAGAGGATGAGTCGGCTTCAATGAAGATTCTTGGGAATTTGGGTACAAAGCGGCGTCCCTAGCACCATTCGGAATTTGTTCGAGTCAGCTTCTCTATCCTTTGCACAAACAAGTGCGACCTGCAAGGCAGCAGGGAGTTGCCAGAAAGAGGTGATGTGCACCAACTAACCGTCAACCAGACTCTGTTCCAGGTTTTTCCTCAGGATTTTCTCCCGAAGCCTTTCCCGCGATCGGGTATCCTGCAAGGCAACGGAGGTTTAAAATCAGGGTTTTCCTTCCCTTAGATGAAATGCCCTCCCAGGCTAACGAGCTCCATCTGCCCGAAGCAAACTGGTTATCAGGCGCTAGTCACTCGCCCTCGCCCCTTCTCCTGTTGGTAGAAGCAGTTCCGCCGGGCTCGGAGAACCACTTGGTTGTCAGAGGCTATTTGAGACACACGCCATACATTGGCTAAGATGATGTCACGTTGACCACCTTATCCAACAGTGATTTACAAGCGCAACTTGTTTACCATTCTTCCACTCTTTTAGGCTCACGTGGATCCCGATCCTAATGTCCCTACCTGATGAGTGCAAACAGCACGAAACCGGTCGTGGGGTGGGCTGGTGTTTGATGGAAAAGCATGCAAATTAGCTTTTTTTAATTGATCATGGGTTCAAACATTCATTCATGTGACAGAAGAGGTTGGTCGTACCAACCTTATCAAAAAGTAGCGCGACTTGTTTATCACATCACATTCATTTTCTATCTACTATAGACATCATTGATCAACACTGGTGATCATAAATTACACATATGCCGCTGAAACCATGCTATCTTCGGAAACGAGTGAAGCACCGGCAATAGATACATCAGAAAGGATGCTGCGGATAAACCTCGAAAATCGTAAAGTTGACGTGAATACGCGGATTCATTTAGAATGCACAGAAGATTCAGATAATCTAGATATTAGCGACTAATTAGTTGAAACGATCGAGTAGCGTTTAGTTCCATTGTAGCAAATAAGCACTGCAAAAGTGGTGTAGCATACAAGTCTATTTATGTAAAAGTAAGGTGGAACGGCCAAACAATGGCAAGATTGATGCACATTAAATGCAATCAGAGCCAACCGCGAAATAATTAATTAATCGCTTTAGCAACCTAAATTTACATGACCGTTTAGAGACGCGGCAATTTAACTGATAATGCTGTCGCTATAGCAACGGACGTGAGAGTTTAATGAAAGACTAAATGTGAAAAGGTCGATGCACAGACTCATGTGAAATGAGTTTTTGAGGACACCGAAAGCGAGAAAATTCATTATGAGCGATCGAAAGAAAGTTGTATGCAAGTCTCGGGAAGAGGTGGATATGAAACAAAAATTAACAGTGGTATACAAGTATACCGTTGTTTACCACTTTATCGCTGTTTCACGGCTCACTGAACCTGATCCTACTGTCTCTACCTGATGACGATAAACAGCCGGAAACCGGTAGTGGTGTGTAAGTGCGGGGTATGTGAGCAACACATTACTTTGGTCATCCATAAGCGCCTTGAGTGCTTGACCAAGAATCACTTTGTGATTCTGTGTTCGAACATCGTTGTTCGTTGTGACATTCAAGTATAACTTTGTTTACCACTTATCCACTGTTTCGAGGCTCACTAAACCTGATCCCACTGTCTGTACCAGATGACGGTAAACAGAGAGAGACCAATTGTGGTGTGCAAGTGTGGTCATTTCTAACCGAATTGAGCGCTTAACACAGAATCACTCTGCGATTGAAAAGTGGAACTCGTGGTTCGTTGTACGAATCCTAGTTAACAGTGGCCTCCAAGTCTAACATTGTTAACTGCGTTGTGAGCCACCGTCCATTGACGTTGACCATGCTCACTTGGAGTAGATTAACGTGAATATACACCGTGTTGGGCAAACCGGGCACAGAACGGACACCGTCAAGGCTTACTACAGGCGGCTGACCAACAATTTCTCTGAGTGATTACACAGAAAGAACGTTCCATCCTAAACATATTCCTAATTTTTCATTGTCAGCAAGTCGAAAGCCTAAAAAGTATGACCACAGGCCCAGCAAATTAAATGTCCAAACTTCAGGCGAAAGATTATTCAAACGAAGCACCAAGCCAACAATCAACGGAGGGGTGGAAACACCCTTCAAAACATACGGAACATACACTCATACAACCGAAATACCGTAGAAAAGTGATTAAAAAATGATGAATTTAAAGCAAGGGAAGTTACTGGAAATGTTCCAAGGGCTTATAATAAATGTGGCTCAAGGTAAACGATGCCAGTCAGAGAAAATACATAATTGTGCAGATGAAGTTAGCGTGAAATGTTTCATATCATCCGCTGAATTGCAAATCTATGGCAGATGACACAGTTAAATCTATGGAAAATCTTACCGAGAATGTGAGGCGAAATATGTGTGTAGATTCGATAGCATACAGGAGTGGGGATGTGTATGAATACCAAGTCCACAGATGTGCAGTTGTACACAAGTAACCGTTCCAACTAAGTCTTAGTGTTGATGTACTGGGGCTAAGAGCACATCTTACACTTGCTGGCATTATTGCTTTCTATTTTTTCCTGTGGGATAGCAAGCATGAGAGTGCAACGGTCCACGTGCAGTCTATCAAATCACACATTGACTTGCCCCATTCCTTCTCTTCACGGGTCTAAGTTGAATCCAGTAATGTACACAGACGAGCTGACGATGCTAAACAGAGCTCCGATCTGAGTTCTGACCACACTCAGGGCGCTAAGATGTTTTCAGCGTGTTTTAGGTTGAAGTTTTGCATTGTTAGTTTGGGCAACTATGTTGGAAAAACGTGTATAATGGAGTTCAATTTCTGGTTCAAGGCAATCGGTGAAGATGATAGAAATGTACAACAAGCGATGCTGAAGCAAAAGTCACTCATTCGAGGAGACAAGGTTACCGGTCATTCGAAGGATAAAACTAACAAATACTTCAACGGAAGTCACCGAAATGCAGTAACTCGTGGGTGCTGAAGATTAGAGCATAAACACCATGGGGCGCTAATTTGCGAACGTACAAACGTACCAGCATACTGTTGCTGCCGACCGCGACGGGTTGGAAACGCAGTTCCGGCTGATCGCGTATTTCCACGGCGGCGTAGAACATATCCATGTCTAAATGTACAATACACCGTGAAAAACTTCGCCTGGCCTCGATTCGCGCCAACATACGATCAGCCTATCAAGAAAACGGCTTCATAAAATAAAGGGATATCGAAAAAATAAAGATAGATTTAGACATGATTAACAAGGATTAGAATTCGAATAATAAACATAGTAAGCTCAGCATCGACACACATGAGATTAGACACACGCCCGTCCGAAACATTACAGTTTAAGTTGGTTTAAAACAAAGAAATGAAAAGGACCAGCTTTAGGAGTGGTTGCATACCACAACTTTTACCAACCGCTTCACATAACAATATTCATCACATGGGCACGGTAAGATTAGTGTCAATAATCTTGAGCAAAATGGCAAAGAGGTAATCAAGTTAAAGCTAACATTAAATATCAGTGGCGCAGTCTACCTTGGTATGACTGATCTACAGAATAAAGCTGAGCCCATTGAGCGAATGTCTAGAAATCGAACATTCACATCCCCTGCACTTCCGCTCAACTAACGGCAACGTACTATTAGTACTCATCAGGTCAGGTAGCAAACACACTGATCCTTTGTAACTATTTTTATATAAAGGACTAACACGCCCAACCATTGGATGCAAAGTCAGAATAGCTCTCGAATACTATATATAAAACAAATACGTCAGAAACGATGGGATTTGCTAGATTTAGGACAGCAGATGAATTCCGCAATATAAGGTACGTGAGCCATGACGTTTGAAAGTTAGCCTGTCTCGGAGAACAAAAATGAATAGTATGACAAAAGAAAAAGGTAGCTGAGATTAAAAAATAAAGCTACAAATAATGAATGAAAAATCAAAATGATGATATGAGAAAGCATAAGCCTGAAATCAACCTAAGTAATTGAAAAGAATGCAGATAGGATTTTATTCCAGTATGTTGCATGGGAATTACAAGTTGACCGGCATTGCTGATTATCGATGAGACATAGGGTGTCAAACTTGAAGGCATGCAAGTTAAAATCACAAGGAATTGAGTCCAGTGAAATGTCACAGTCAGACAAAACTAAACGGTTCTCTGTAATGTATCAATGTATGATGGCTCATCCAAAATTTGAATAGGGGATAAAATAGAAAGGAATAAAATGAGAATCATTTATGAAAATGAAATTTGAACTCAATCGGTAAGAGCTGTTTTGGGTAACGTTTCGCTCTGACACAGAAGCTTCGCTAGACCAAAAATGATAGTCTGAAGCGAAACGTTACCCAAAACTGCTCTTACCGATTGAGTTCAAATTTCATTTTCACGGTAATTACTAATCTGTCGTTCCCCAAACCTTTTCCATTACAATTCCGAGATCAATTCAGGTTGTATTGTTCTATGTTAGTCGACCTTCCTTTCTAGTGGATCACTTATAGCATTGTGCAAAAGAAAATTTGAATAAGTGTGCAACTTTTATACGGACATATTCCATTTCGGGATACTTCGAGATACTTGATTTACGTACATAATGTGGTACATGGCATAAGAAAGATGTTCGCAGTCTTTGAAGAGAAGTATGCGGCTATCAGGAACACGTTATCGAAACTCAGAACACGAAAAGTATAGTCTCGTAGATGACTTTATTTATGTTCACCTCTGCGTTACCCCTAAACAACAACTAATTCTCAACGGCATCCACTATGCTGATTTCGGATCCCAAGCACCGATGTGAAACAAAGAGGCTTGGACGATACGTAACTGACCCATGCCCGTGAAAACAACATAGGCTGCAACAATATTAACATCATCAAACAAATACTTTACCGAGATACCGCAATCTAGCTATAACGGATAAACAACATTGAAACCAAGTTTACAATCGCAAACTTACTTCCATTTCGCCGTTCTGAATCATCGCAGGCGTGAGACGACCGATTTCGCGCAATTTTTGTTCAATTTGTTGCTTCAATATTTGTTCACGGCGAAGTTCGTTCTCATAAAATTTTGATCCTGGCAATTTTTAGAAGGAAAATACATAACAAACCGAATTTATTTATCAAAGACAGCGCGGAAAAATTCAGAGTATCCCGGAGGAGACGGAAAAAGATGCAACCATTTTAAACTATTTATAATTTTATACACTTCACAGGATAGCAACGGATTCCGAGATGGAACACGGTTATTCGTGCAATAGTCTAAATTTGATTGAACGCTTTTCGTCTGCAACAATCACGACCAGAAAGAAAACGTTGGCGGGTTATACACAACGGCGGAAGCGCAACTGTGAAGTACAGCTAACACCGAGCTAAATTGATCTCCCAGAAACACGATGGGGACTCACTGCCGTTTCCCCTTTCCATTTTGTTATATTTGCCAAAGCCGAAGCAACCTGATAGCATCATAGCCCACATGCAGTCTCCGACTGTGCGGCACGTCGCCTGGATGCAGGCTTGTGATTTCATGCATACATGCAACGCCAATACAAAGTACTAAATAACTAACGATTCGGTGGTCAGACTAGAGGCAGGAATAATGAAAATCATTCACCATCCTCGCACGCTGGCCAATGAAAAATGATTAACTCGTCTAATAAGGTTAAATAGTCTGTTCGAAAGAGTGTAATAATGCATGAAACATTAAGCATCCGTTGGACATAGTCTAGTGGGAGCAGAATTATGAATGAGATGAAACGAGAGACCAGCAAATGACTTGCTGAAACATACAGGAAATCATAAAAAGAATCGTTACCAAGTATGATAATGACACGATCAGCTACCAGGCAAAGAAAGAAGAAACAATTTTACGCAAAAACCGATCAAGAAGTACCTTTAGAGTTTTCGTGTATAATTTGTAGCACCGTGGCCTTGTCTAAACCTTGCATACCCGCTTTATTTGTGCTGTAGCGTCCGCAACCTGGTGCCGAGGCATCGGAAGTCGTTGGACCGCTCATGTTACAAGAAAGCAAATGCGATACTGAAATATAAGCTATTCATTAAACATGCGTTGAATAAACGTTTATGCATTTCGAGGTGAACCTTGTGGCAATTAAGGCTCAGAAACACAGTTAAGTTGATGAACCACAAAAGTCAAATAAACGCAATTGAAGCCCGAGAAACGGAAACCAAACGTAGCTTAAAGGAAAGCCGAGAACGATTTGTAATCTCTACCGACAAGCACGACAGACCACTGCAATAGATAACTGTAATCCCGATCTGTTAAGAATGAGCAAGTAGGCAACAATTTTGTCTCGTGCACATCGTCCAAACTGTGTCACATTATTCATCAAAGGCACTGAAGTGCAATCCAAAACATGTTACAGTATGACCACAACAATCGCTTTCCCATTTTTCTAACTGAGTTTAAGTAAGCTTACAGCGGCTCAGTCCGTGTGCCATTAGATTGGAACAATTGACTGATTTCACACGTATATGTATCAAAATCAAAAGCGCAGATCTGAGCAAAGTGTCGTACAGTTCGAAGCTGTGCGTGTTTTAGGATAATGTCAGGTTGCCCCTGGATAGATGTGAGACCGTTGGAAAATTAATTAATCACGTTATTACATGTTACCTACGTAAGAAAATAGGAACAACATACTGCCCCAAATCCTTATTGCTTTTGAAATGCAAAACAGAGATCAGCAGAGGCATAACAGAATTTTGAAGAAAAATCCAGAACCTTTTCATTGAGAAACGATTAGACTGACAAGCGTGGGGAAGTGTACTTGTTACAGAAGTAGTAAGCTCACAAATTAAGGCTAGAGTTCTATCAGACTCGGCACTCATATAATTGTAGCACAATTTAAAGTCTTCATGAAAAAAATCGTTATAGCAGCTACTGACCAGGTCATCATCGTGCACGGATGTGCAATCGTGCAGTACTGTGTGCTGTGCGGCTAACACCGTGCTAAATTGATTGGCCAGAGGTAGTGAGCTGCAGGCTGAAACAGGCTGAAGTCTCACTACCATTTCCTGTTCTTTTTTCTTCCTCATATCTGTATAGGCCTGGGCAACCTGACAGTATCGACGCCCACGTACAGTCTCTGACTGTGTGGCACTTTGCCTGGATCAAGCTTGTGCTCTCATACCATACCATCATCGTACCAGTTCACATGATTCTGAAAGTACATAAGTGTCTTGCAGTCTGATGGGCTGAACAGATACTGTGATGTTCCAAGGACTAGAGAAATTTAATAAAAGGATAACAATCACCCAAAATGAAGTACCAGGGATTAGTGGAACTAAATATGAGATGGGGGATAAACTCATAGTGTTATCGTTGCAAAGACTTAACGAAGTACCCGACTACGCTCTGTTGTCTGAGGAACGTAAGAGGTGTAGAGTTCATTGCAAATGCAGTTAACTATACTACACAATAAGCTTAAACTAGTTGCAGGGTAAACAGAATTATACTTGCATGCCACTGGAGTGTAAGTGCTTGGGGATGTAAGCACCACAATACATTTGATTCAGGGTAGTTTGAGATCGCAATAACAATGAGAACAACACTTCAAATCCGGGAATAGTTTCTAAAATTAATTTGATAATGATATTTTACAACCTATGACAACGTTACCAAAAGCAGCAAAACTGAACTTGCTGACATAGTTGACTTAAATCGGTTAATCTGAGATCAACTTATGTAATAGGGTAATAAAAACTTTTCGATTCTTCGCGGCCATTCTCATGCATATCTGCCGCGGTCTAATCGGAGTTCTTCGAAACGTTTAATCGCAAGATTGCCACGCATTGCCACTCGAATTACAAAAGCAATAGAAATTAAGTTGCTAGCTACTGCTAATCAAGCTGCCCAGGTTTGGGCAACCTGACAGTATCTTAGCCCATGTTCAGTCTATGACTTTGTGGCACTTTGCTTGGATCTGGATTGTGCTTTCATACATACTGCTGTTCGAATACTGCAGGGAATGAAGTATACGAAGGGTTGTGTTGAAATTTTTATTAGATCAAAGAGTCGCACTACCATGAAAACATACATATCCCAAGCAGAAACAGTGACATTCAAGCCCCAATTAGCATCAAAACACCGCGACCATCTTACCGCCATTTTACGTGTACGCGACCACAAACTTGGAATCAGGCAATGGCGCAGAGCATATTAGGCTGTTGCGTTACCCAAACCAAAGGAAAATAGAAAATTTGCTAACGGCCGTGAAAAGACGACATTAGACATACAGGAAGGAATTACAGCGAAATTTCATATCCTTGCTAATGTTATTCCGTTTAGATGAGTGCGAAACAATGATAAGTAAAAACATGGAATTCTAAGTATATTGAGCAGTAAGTTAGACTAAAAACTAAGCTACAATGACAGATTGATTATACACGAACCCAAAAGTCTTCCAAGGATTTTTCTCCATGGCCAAGACTGACAAAGTTTCAATATATAATTTATACACTAGGCTTCACAAATTTATTCGTGATTCTGCCAACACGAAGTGTGTAGCGTATTCACAATCTAAACATGACTTCGGGTTGTGTAGACGAAGACAAACGTTCAGTGAGAAATACCGACAACAATCATAAAGCGAACCGCTAGTTGGAACTAAACATAATCCCATGTAGTAAGAAAGTACCCATATTGTAAATCAGCGGCTAGAACGTGTCGATGAGAGCCCAAATATGAACGTAGCTACAAAAAGCAGTGCGCACAGCTACGGGATGTAATTCAGCTGTCAATTATAACAAGCTGAAATGAATCCGATTATTCCAAGATAGAAATCCAGAATGTAATTTGTGAAGCATCGAAATATCTGCTTCTAACTGCGTTCGATTGACATCTCCCAGATGCGACGCAGTTCAGGCTAGCTCACATTTTAATATTTTGAAACTCAGATAACTGAGACAAAACGCGTCAAATATAGAAAGGATGCTGTGACAAGTGTGCAGCATTAATCATAACAATAAACTGAACTAGTGCACTTACGAATGAAGTGAAATTTCGCTACAAATTAAATGCAATATATCTGGTGCTGATAAATATTAATGACTGCAACAAATTATCCATAACTGCATGTTTCCCGTTAAAAACACGCTAACACAAACTCCAGGTAATGGCCCAACTTCAGCATGTATTGCCAACACTGTGGCAGTTAAATTAACATCCCGTTAATATTGTCATTTTAATACATTTCTCAGTAATATTTCATGGCTAAGATGGTCTACTGGACTACAGATTACTGACGATCTAGACCCCTCTACTCCTTGCTTTACCCACCGATGCCAAAATAAGAGCAACTAACTCGATAGAACAAAGGACGCAGAAGAAAATTTATCGAAATAAAGCCATGTATAAGAGACAACAAAGCAAGTCGGTACAAAACAGGAAAGACACAGAACGATATGACGTTGCATTTAAAATGCTGGAACGAAAGCAGACATGGGAAAGACACAGAAAAAGACAACCAAAACCACAGCCTGATAAAAACAAACGTTTAAAAAACGACAGACGGTCGTGATAAGTTCACAAAGCTGTGGTTGTGAACAGGATGGAATAGTTAAAAGTGCGTGAATATGTTGGCATATATATACAATAGTAAAGTAAGCCCGTTTATCTATAAAATCACCAAATTCATGTATTCAACGGTTTATCATACGTCCATACAAAGGATTGTTTCCGAGTTTTCACATTGGGGTGCTCAGCCAATAGATTGGTAAAATCGGCTAACTCTGTCACTTGATTGCCATCAATATGAATATGGTGCAACTTTGGACAAGATAAAATATCAGCAATCGAGGCGAAATCGTGCAATTGGTTTCTTCTCACCGATAAAGTATGTAAAGCTGGCAGGTGGTTAATGCCTTCAAGCTTTGATAATAAATTGTCATCTAGAATGAGTTCGCATAGACAGACGAGGTAGGACAACGTAGTCGGCAATCGGACGAGGGAGTTTTGTGATAAATCGAGTTTAGTCATCAAAGATAACCAATCGAGATAAGGAAGAGTAGACAGGTGGAGACCTGACAGTGAGAATTCGCGTGACTTTGTGTTGTACACAGAAACTAGAGAATCTTGAAAATCATGAAGCAACTGCAGTGTTGTGTAATAGGTTGAATGATTGGGATCTATGCGCTTCAGTGTGGTGAACGCGGCACTGGAATCACACACGTAGTCTTCCGGGCGGATGAATCGCAATAAATCAATATAAGTCAACAGAGCCCATTTATTGTTTGGTTCCAGACTAATGAGGTCTCGTACAGTTTCTAATTCATTCCGCAAATCATCGGGTTCATTTAAAGGAGATACGATCCGATTAAGTAAACGAAGTGGATCTAAATCCACACGAGTGAGCGATTCATTCTGACCAACATTCAACGTACAATCAACACAAAATATGTGGCTCGTTGGACAATTAGGATTTCGACGTGTATCGATTTCACTTGAACCATAAATATTCGGGATGCACACAGCCACATCAAATTTCAACTGGCTAAATTCGCACACAGGACGTGAACTTCCACAGAGGTTAATGCATAAACTTTCAGCGGAAATAGGGAGCCACCAAACAGCAGAAATTTGTTCAGGCAGTGCAGATTGCCAATCACCAAGATCTTTGGGAGTTAGTTTAATTGAAGTATTATCTGGGTAGAGGATTGTAAGACGAACATCGAGTTGACGCACTGCATCAAAAGACTTCGCGCTGGTAAAAACCAACACAATACGTTGTAACGGACGCGAGATGAACAGTTCACGAAGATACGCTCTTTTATTACCCCTCCCGAGAAGCCACCAGTAATAAAACCATGGACTCTGATCATTTGGATCGGTATAAATTGCATTATGAACAAGTTCAACTTCATCTTTGAGAATAGACGATTTTGTTAAAGGGATGATGAGTTCATCGGTGTCCTTCGAAGGAGGTGGACTGAAGGGAAGATGCACCTCGAAAGTTGGGTCTAGAGAAGATAACAATTCGCCACGATAATGCCATGCAGAATAATTGCTCATATTAGATTCTATGGAAGCCTCCGTAAAGGCAAGCTCCTCCTTCAATTGAACCTTTCCTTTCGATACAATAAAGCGACGATAATCCCAACAATGAAAATTCCTTTCATCAATCGAAAGTGCGTTGTTGCAAAATAAAACTTCATCGTTCCAATTCGGTTTAGGATGGTTGTTCATTACCCACAAACGATGAAACCAGAGACTGTATGATTTCGGGTTTTTCATCAGGTATTGTGTTGTCAAAGTCAATTCATGATTCATGAGCTTTATTCTGTCATCTTTACTATATTCATCAGACATTGACATGATTTCTATGATTTCACGCCGATAGTTCCACATAGTAGACATATCTGAGTTGCTATTGAGAGCCGATTCAATCAGATCAAGTTCTTTTGGTGTGTAACGTTTCTCGTTGCGTGCATCGAAAATAACATTGAGCAAACAACGAAGATCACTTTCAGCTTTGTCTTTCTTTTGTTTTAATAACTTTTCTTGCTCTTCCGTTCGGCGAACACGTACACGACCATGCATCGTTTAGCAGTGAAAAATAAACTAAAAAGCAAAACGATAAAAAAATTAATTTATTCCAAGGAAGATAAAAAAGAGTTCATGCAAATGTACATTTACACATCAAAACACAGTACACGTGGCGGAAGACTCTCAAGCGTCTAACAGCCCCACTAGCCATCGTGGGAACATCGCGCTTACCCGGGTGGGGTCCGAAGGACCGTGAAGATATGTGGCTGATAATACTCAGTGTGATGGCAAAAGAAAGGAACCAGTGGCGAGAATCCTGCCGTGCTTGTGTTCCCGTTTATCAATGACCCTCCCCTCCCTTATTCCAAAAAAGACAAAAAAAGATCAAAAACGACAAAAAATCCCCTTCTTTTTTCTTTTTTTTCATCATGTACTTTCTTCATGGTATACTTGTTGGCACATCGTCTGTAAAGTCTTGTGTGATAATAATAATAATAACACAGTTTTTGAAAACATGAAGAGCATTGTGTGTTAGCTTTCCTAATCAATCAGTACAGTATCAGATTGCTAAAAAGGTTACCACATAATTTCACATAAGCTTATTTTGGTAGTTATTTAACTTGAAAACTTTCATTTTTGTAACTAATGATGTAGAATTATGAAGTATAACCAAATAATAATGCCAACTATGCTCATCAGATTAACACGGATATTCACACAGCAATGTCACGTGAAATTCCGTCTCTCAATAGAACCTTGATATCTAATTGATACAAAACTCAGCTTTTCGCCTGGTGACACCATAAACTATTATATGAGTACGCTTAGACGGGTTTGCTTTTAAACCAATGATTTTTCTACATATAAGTGCAGGGCAAACAGTCGAAGTGTGATAACTGCAAGGAACTAAGTGCTGCAAAAACAAAATGGATCAAGGCTAGATCAAGAGCTAACACGTATTTGTGCCCTGCAGTTAGGCGGTAAAGCTGCGCGCCAGGTGTAGGACATTGCCGCAATAGGTCATTAATATTGTGTGACGCTCGATAAATCTTTATATTTATACAAAGTTTATCTTTTCCATGCCAAGCCCATCTAACTATTTAAAGCTGATCACGACGGTCCATAATGCTATCACTGGACTCGAGTTTCGCTCTTATTTGAGCTCATCAGCAGTGCATATCCTTCGTTTCGGGTATCCAGAAGCGAAGTATGAATGCACGAATTGTTTGTAATTAACGTAACAGAAAACGAAATCGAAAAGCAGACTTCATTCTTACACCTCAAAGTTACATGATTTCGCCTTTACACACTTTATGGCAGTGAGCATTTCTAACAGGTACAATATACATGGTGCATTTGTGGAATTTTAATTCCATTCCCAGAATCTGCCTGTGCGTCACTTTGTTTGCATCCATGCTTGTGATTTACATAGCAACAGCCGTGGCCATGGTTCAATAATTCAATAGTATATTTATGGTAAAATAAGCACATAGCTTCAAATAACCTCAGGATGTGTTTACAGTGGATCATCATCATCATCATCAAAGACAGCAATACACCGGTAGCACGTACCGAATGCCTAACTGCCACACAACCATGAAAAAGTAAAATCCTAAAAGATGGGGAAGGGTGGGATTTAAATTGCTACGACTTCTATAGAAGAGTAAGCACAAACAAACTGCGGAGAGGTGCCTACACCTCGAATGGAACATACATTCAAACAAGTTTCGTGAACGAGTAGAGCGACATCAGCACGGCAGCTTCCTTGCAGCTTTCACTGTCATGCATCATCACAAGCTTTACTCGTCACTCCGCTTGACAACATACAAGTTTAAGCGAACACTCCAAGAATATGCTTAGTGCAAGACCGCCATTGAACACGGTTTCGGGACATATCCAGCTTCTGGCCTGCACGAGTGGCTCTCCGAGCCCGGCGGAACTGCTTCTACCAACAGAAGAAGGAGCGAGGGCGAGTGACTGGCGCATGAAAACCAGTTTGCTTCAGGCAGACGTAGCTCGTTAGCCTGAGAGGGCATTTCATATGAGGGAAGGAAAACCCTGATTTTAAACCTCCGCTGCCTTGTGGGATACCCGATCGCAGGAAAGGCTTCGGGAGAAAACCCTGAGGAAAAACCTGGAACTGAGTCTGGTAGACCACCTCTTTCTGGCAACTCCCTGCTGCCTTGCAGGTCGCACTTGGTTGTGCAAAGGCTAGAGAAGCTGACTCGAACAAACGCCGAGTGGTGCTGGGAACGCCGCTTTGTACCCAAATTCCCAAGAATCTTCTGTGAAGCCGACTCATCCTCCAGGAGGAGATAGTTGCACAAAGTAAGTAAAGCCGTAATTTTTCCCTCTACGTTAATCCAACCACGCCATGTAGAGTTTGACGTTAGTAAATGATGCTTCTTTTTGCTTGCTACATCTACATCACACTTTCTTTTTTAGTAATTTTAGAGTGATGTGTCAACGCTCAAACGCTCGTGTTTATTAAATGAATGACAACGCGACTTTCAAAATATCTCCGCTTGTAATACCTATCCTATTTTGGTATTTTGAAAGATTAATAAGGGTTGTGGTGCGCCTTATTGCTAATGGCAATTGTTTAGCAATTCCCCCACTTTTACATATTAAACGTATAGCTAAACTGTACATACATGTGCCATATCTGATTAAATATTGTCATCCCCATTATTATCATGGACAGCATTACAACGGTATCAGATACCGAGTCCTTATGTGCCAAACAACTGTGCTCCGGGTAGATGGAGCTCGTCAGCCTGGGAGGGCAGTCCATCTAAGGGAAGGAAAACCCTTATTCCAAACCTCCGCTGCCTTGCGGCATACCCGATTGCGGGAAAGGCTTCGGGAGTGAACCCTGAGGAAAAATCCTTGCTGCCTTGCAGGTTGCACCTGGTCGTGCAAAGGCTAGAGAGGCGTACTCGAACAATCGCCGAGGCACTTCAAGAGAGGCGCAAGAACCCTCAAAATGGTCACCGGCTCTCGTGAAGGAAAAAACCGCTGCCTTGCGGGTAGACTTTTGAGTCAAAGGCTCCGGGTGGGGTCCCCTAAGCCAACCCCCTACTTCGGCCTTGGCAACCGGGTAGTATGTCGCCTTCAACAAGAACCATGGAACCTACATTTTTCTTTCATCATGTACTCTCTTCATGGTATACTTGTTGGCACATCATCTGTAAAGACTTGTGTAATAATAATAATAATAATAATAAAGTAAGTATATCCTGAAGCGTAACTAACCAGTGGATCGAAAAAATAGGATAAAAAAGCGTCAGAATGGGGTTCAAGAGAATAAATTGGTCAGTATAATCAGTACTGGTGTGGGGAGGCCTTATAGCGGGCCACACTCGCTTTGGAGTTGCGTCTTCCCGAGTTCGCTAGGCGGTAGCTTGAGAATAGGGAGGCTTCGGGGTTGTGTTAGACCTTTCCGGGAGTTGGAAATACCACATTCCAAACGGAACTGTCGCAGGTATTTTTATTCGGTACGTGTGTAATTTGCTTGGAATTCCCTACCTTCCGATTTGGTAAGCTCAAACAGTTTATCTATATTCAAATCAAAACTTGATGATTATATGAGAGCTAATCCGAATTTTGCCCCAAACTATTAATAAGCTATCATCGTCCCATTGATTTTAATTTTATTTATATTTATATATATATATATATATATATATACATTTGTACGTATATTTCCACCCTGTGGTTATTGTAAAGTTAATTGCTTTTTCAACCATAAATCTTGAATAGTCAATAATCAAACACCCAAGAATTCAACAGTCCACTTTGGTTAAATATGAACAGACACCTAGTGAGATGCAACAAGTGAAATTATTAGGTCGATAGATAATGCCTGAATGACGAAGATTAACAGGTTAAATTACGACTACACTTACTTTCGACCACCACGTGTGTTAGGAAAATTGAAATCACAAACCTGCCGCCTGCTTTCAACCTTAACTGCAAGGAATTCAGTTCAGTATCAGTATCAGTATCACAGGGCGATAGTTGACCAAGTCGAAACGAGTGCCCAGATTCTTTCGGAGGTGTGCTTGAAAACACCCACCTCTACCAGGATTGATTCGTAAGTAACACAGGCGTGAGTAACTGTGAATGGAAGATGGGAGATGTCTCATCACCGAAAGGTGAGAGAGTTATGCATGTTGCATGTCCAATCGAATGAAAAAAAACGATGGACAGCAGTTTATTTCCAAAAATGCGAAAAAATGAAAAAGAAACTCTTTTTTGTGTTTCAAAATATTTTTCGAATATTTTTGTGTTTTTTTTATCATAAAAATGGGGGATTTAGTCTTAAGGGTAATGCTCTGGAAAGAGCTCCTGCCACCGTTCGTCCAGCCCATGTTTGAACGCAATTACTGAAGTTGCCAAGATTAGTTCTGCGGGAAGTGAGTTCCACGCGTTCACTATACGGATGCTAAAGAAGTGCGTTCTGGATTCGAGCCTGGTGTGCTGTTTACTTAGCTTAAAACTGTGCCCTCGTGTACCAACCAAAGGAGAGAACCGAAAGAAGTCATCAAATTCTAGACAACTTAATCCTCTGACAACCTTAAAGGTCTCTATAAGATCCCCCCTAAGTTGACTCCTCCTAAGTGAGAAAAGTCCTAGTGCTAATAGACGATTTTCATAATTGGTGTGTGCTAACCCCTCGATCATACGAGTGGCCAGCTTCTGTACCTTTTCTAGCTGCACTATATCCTTCTGGTAATACGGCTTCCAAGCCTGGATACAGTATTCTAAATGTGGCCTTACTATTGCCTTGTAAAGGGGCAATAGCACCTCAGCTTTTCTGCAAGTGAGGGCGGAACGTAGTCGAAAGAGTTCCCTCCTGGCCCTTTGAGCTGCAGCAGCACATTGGTCAGCCCACTTAAAGTTTGCGGAGACTACGATTCCTAGGTCCTTAGTAGACTTAACCCTACGGAACTCCGTGTGAGCTGAGGGCGTAGACACAATCATGTTGCCTGCTAGTGTAGAGAGCAAGTGACTCTTATCTAGGTTAAGGGGAAGGTCCCACTTACCCGCCCATGCTGTTACAGCTTCCACATCACTTATCAGATCGGAGTTATCCGACCTACCGACAATTTTAACGTCGTCAGCAAACATATAACAGGGTGAGCGCAGTTGGCTGGCAAGATCATCAATGAAGATGAGGAACAGCAACGGCCCCAAGACTGAGCCCTGGGGAACCCCACTCGTTACATGCACACTTGCGGAGTAAGTATCATCTACCCTGACAGTAAAGGAACGGTCGCTAGGAATGCTCGAATCCAGCTCAGAAGGTTCCCTGATACTCCTATGGCTGAGAGTTTGAGAAGCAAGAGCCTATGGTTGACTGAATCAAAAGCCTTACTAAAGTCAAGATAGAAGACTTCTACAGCTATACCATCATCCATCCTCTTAGTAACCTCGTTAAGAAAGCTCAACAAATTTGTCAGACATGACCTACCTTTTAAGAAGCCGTGTTGTGCGCCATTCAAAAGAGAGTGTTTGGTTAGATATCCACATATTTTATCGCGGATCAATCTTTCCATAACCTTACATAGTACACTAGTGAGGCTAACCGGGCGATAATTATTGACCGCCGAGGAAGCTCCTCCCTTATGGATAGGTACTACAACGGCTGTTCTCCAGTCTAAAGGAAGGGTGCCCTGACTGAGGGATGATGTGAAAAGTTCTGTGATCGGCACAGCTAACATAGGCGCTAGCAGTCTGATCATTCGTGGATGGATGCTATCGGGCCCAGCCGACTTGTTGTAAGCTAGGCTGGCCAATATATTCTCAACAATGTGTACCTCGAATGTAAGGTCAGTGCAGAGGGGGCGATCAGAGAGTACACATTGGAGTGATGGCGCAGATGCATTTGAGTTATAATCTCGGCGTTGTACGCCTTGAAAATGCGCGGAAAACAATTGAGCCCTTTCAGTGCTTGCAATGACGGCTGATCCATCGTCCCTTCTCAAGGTACCTACACCTTTTCGTGTTGACCCTTTAGATTGAACGTAGCTGTAGTAACGTTTCGGATGAGTATGGGCCTCTTGAGCGAGTCTCATCTCGAAAGAAATCTTTGCTCCACGTATCTTGGAAACAGCTATGTTTCGCGCTTCTTTGTAACGAGCCCAAGTCCCACATGAGGGAATAAGCTTATAACGCCTCCATTTTGCGTCGCGGTGACGTACGCTACGGGAAACTGAGGCTGACCACCATTGAGGTTTACCTTTTTTGCGAACGGGTAAGAGAGGAGCGAATCGATCCTGAAGTTGAAGGATGTTATTCTTGATCTGCCCCCACATCCCATCCACATGGTCAATGTTTTGCCATGGGAGTAGCGCTGCTGCCTGTAATAGGGAAGCAGGGTCGATCCTATGGAAGCTTCGAGACATCTTAAGTGGGGGTTTGCCAAATGACAGAAGTAACTCGCAGGCTAACACTACGTGGTCGCTCTTTCCTAGTGGTGGCAGTAAGACCAAATTTTGTATACCGCTTTCAGAAGTTGAAATAACTAGGTCAAGAATAGACGGAGACTGACCCTCGCGGAATCTAGTTGGTTCGTTTACGTGTTGGTAAAGCGCATGGGAGTGTAACCAGTCCAGAAAATCGTTCGCGACTCCTGGGACATGTGAGGTTTGGTACTCCCAGTTTATTTCGGGTAGATTAAAATCGCCGAAGATTACAACACGTGGTGATACGGCTAAAAGAGACGAGAGCTGAATTTGCAAAAGAGCATCTTCTTCCAAACTAGTGCTCGGACTACGGTAGATGCAGCTTACAACTATACGCGTGCATCCATGTATGAGCAAGGCAGATATTATCTGCACATTCGTTGTAGAAAAAGAAATACTTTTCTCGAAGGGAATAGCGTTGTCAATAAGGAGCAACGCCCCTCCTGCTAACTTACCCAGGGGTCGATCGCTTCTTACGGCGCTAACCTATCCGCGATTAAAGCTGGTATGTGGTCATCCTGAGACAACCATGATTCCGTGACACCCACAATTTTGCAGTGGGTGTCGTCAACTCTACAGAGGAGTTCAGCCCATTTATTCCTAATGCTACAAGCGTTTGTATAGAACAGAAGAGCACTATCATGTGGGGCCAGACTCCCGGTGTTAGGGCTACCTAAGAGCTCTTTGTCCTCGGGCGTAATGCCCGAGGCTGCTTCGCGTTTTTTGAAGGCTGGATTTCATCAAGACATACAGCATTCGTTTTTGAGGCAGACGACAACTCTTGGCATCTAGTTCCATCTTCATGGTCTGAGTCACTACAACTCATCCACGATTCATCCTCTAAAGGACGAAGCACGACAGTGGCGCACTTCAATGTTGGAGTAAAATTCTCCTGTGTTAGCGCCATCGCCACACTGTTGTCATTTTCTAAGCTTCGACTCTGGAGCGAATTTGGTGAGCTACGAGTGACAGCTAACTTAGACTTTCTAGCTCTAATTGGGCTAGAAGTTTTCAGGTGTGCCGGGGTGTCAGGTTGTACGACGCATTTTCCCTCGACGCAGTTAAGCTTCTCTGCTTTCGACAGGAAGTAGTCGCGAAAACATTGCTTTGTGAATTCGACTACAATTGGCCGCGTTCAGTTCAGTTCAGTAGGCACAGGACAGTAAGTGGCTGACAAGCCAATCGAGCGGCCAGAATTTCCTTCTGTGAAAAGCTGCGGAGAAGCACCCACCACTGCCAAAGGGTCAATCCTTTTTCTCCGTGTGGAACCTCTGATGGTCGTACGATTATGAGAATGTAGTTGGGGGAGCACGGCGCTATAATCGATGCACTGCCAAAAGGTAATTTTCTTTTTTCTCTGTTTACAATCTCTGATGATCGCGGTGCTAGGCGCTGTAACGGATAGTAGTAGAACAGCAACGCGCAATAATCGATGCTGGAAAAAGAAAAGGCAGTTTCTTTTCACCAGCGCGGTGAGAGGTCAGCTGATGGAGAATCAAGAACAAGATGCTTTAAAATTGCTACAATGAATATCAAGCGAAATGGAGGACAGCCTAAGCATCGTTATCATGTGATGTGATCAGAGAGTAACTTACCCCAGTCACGGTCTAAACCCTGCTTGAAAGTTGAGACGGAACTACAGGAGATAAGTTCTTCAGGGAGCTTGTTCCAGAAGTTGACCACCCTGAAGCTAAGAAAGTTTTTCCTAGAATCTAGTCGACATCGTTCCTCAGCAAGCTTGCGTGCGTCTCCGCGAGTGCCCAGCTTAGGACTTAAGTTAAAGATGTCATCTGGATTAATGCGGCTTAAACCCTTAAGGGTTTCAATCAAATTAGCTCTCAAACGACGACGCTTAAGAGAGAAAAGACCCAGAGCCCAAAGGCGATCAGCATAACTTTTCCCACGCGGACCCTCAATCATGTTTGTTGTTAGTCGCTGGACGCGTTCAAGTGGACTGATATCCTTCTGGTAGTGAGGACACCACGTCTGGACACAATATTCAAAATGCGGCCTGACTAACGTCTTGTAAAGTGGCAGGAACACGTCCGGACTTCTGCTGGAAAGCGCCGACTTCAACCAAAAGAGCACATTGCGTGCACGTTGCGCTGCAACAGCGCATTGGTCTTCCCATTTGAAGTCAGCTCTAACTAGAACACCCAAGTCCTTAACCCGCTGTGTGGCGTCAACGCTAATAGGAGTACTTGACACCTGGACTGTGATCCTGTCGACCAGAGCAGACAAGAGTTTGCACTTATTGAGGTTTAGTGGGAGGTCCCACTGTATGGACCAGTCAATGACCCGCTCGAGGTCGTGCATCAGAGTTCAGATCAAGTTCTTCTTTTTCTTCTTCTTGATAGACGACATGGGGTCAAACCCTTGTAAGTTGCATCTCTTTATATCAGCAACATAGTTCAGTAGAACCACAGTGGAAGAAATCCTGACCAGTGTTGTACAGCTTCGCCGTGATTACAAGCAGTACCTTATCCACTAGTTGCTCGAATTGGTTTTCAGAGCTTGCTGATTGGCCTCAGAGGCGTGATTGGCCTCAAAAGCATTACAGCGCATTTCTGTCGGTTTACAGGGAGCTGTTATTTTACCGTCCAATCGAGCAATTTTGTTCAATTTGTTCTGGAAATCTTCATTATCAGCAGAAGAGCTTACTGTACCGCGAACTTTCAGATCATCCGCTAAAAGTAGACAATTCATATTTAATGAGTCGGGCTAATGGTCGTTAGAAGCTAACCATGTGCGGTTGAGAACCTGGCACTTTTATATTGAGTATACAATCCTTTTGTTGGATAGTTCAGTTCAGCTCGCACAAGAGAGTATGTGGCTAACGAGCCAATCGAGCGTCCGGAATTTCTTTCGGTGAAAAGCTGCAGAGAAGCACCTACCACTGCCAAAACGTTTTTTTCATTTCGTCTATTTAAAATCTTTGACGATCACCACGCCAAGAGATTATCCGGATTGTATTTAGGGCGCGCCGCGTTAGAACCGCTGCTGGAAAAAGAAAAAGCAGTTTCTCTTCACCAGCACGGTAAGAGGTCACCTGAAGTAGAATCGTGTGTAATAAAAAAAGAGAACTCTACCCTTTACTTGATTTACGAGATAACGCTAAATGGTGAATTGCCTAAGCTTCTATAGTAATTATGGAGAGTATTCGGGGAAAAACGTACCCCAGTTGCGGTCCAAACCCTGCTCAAAACTCGAGACGGTACTGCAGGATATAAGTTCTTCTGAAAGAATGTTCCAGAAGTTCACAACCCTATAGCTAAAAAGTGTTTCCTGGACTCCAGCCGACATCGTTTCTTAGCAATTTTGAGTGAATGGCCCCGGGTGCCCAGCTCGAGACTGAATGTAAAGAAGTCGTTTATCGGCACGCCACTCAAACCTTTCAAAAACTTAAGGTTTCAATTGAGTCACATCTTTAACGACGGCGCCTAAGAAAAAAAGATCTAGAGACATCATGCGCGTAGCGTACGGTTTCCATCGTTGACTCTCAATCATGCGAGTTGCGAGGCGCTGTAGACTTTTAATTTAAAGGATGTCGTATTTGTAGGGAGGACTCCACTCATGAACACACTATTCGAGATGCGACCGAACTAATTCCCTATGAAGAGTACAATGTTGAATATCCCCATGCATTTTGGCCAAACAAGCTATCAGTGATCAACTTACGTGTAAATCGAATACCGGAGTAAGAAAAGGAATGGGAGGGTTTAAAAATGGATTTCCTAAGTAACGTTGCTACTAAAAACATGAATGGTAAGTGGAAAAATGACATAATTAATTAAATTTCGAATTGGGGATAAGGACATGGTAAACTCTAAGGGAAGAGGTAGATTGATGTTGCTGTAAGTCACTGTCATGTTGCCGAGCCTCTACTAAATGCTTGAGATGGAAATTCGATCGACTGATTGCGGTGAGTTGCATACAATAAAATGCATCTGCAACTTTGTTCGATGAAGCAGACAGATAACGTATATCACTTGTAAATTGCGAAATAAGTTGACGTATTTCACGGGGTGAATATCTATCAGCTGCAGCATACATGTTTAACATGCCTTTGATTTCCAAGAATAAAATTTATTTATTTATTTAAATGTCAAATGCTTGTGATCGGCCCAAGCTGTGAAATGCGTCAATTGAGAAAATGGTGAAAATGGCGAACAGCTAAGTTTATAACTAACAATCCACGACCAAATGTACACTAAGGAGTCTGTGCTGGTTGGAGACGACTAGAAAATATTGCATGCGGTTTAACAACACCGTCAATACTTTGCTGTAGGACAGCACCGACTGCTACTTTGGATGCATCAGTGGCAAACAAAAGTAAACCAAGAGGATTCCTGGATATGTAGGATAATTAGAATGCTTCATTCAATCCGGTCTTCAATCTTCGAAACGATTCAACAGCACCAGCATTCATTTTAAATTGAAACTCATTTGCTGAAGAAATCTAGATGAAACTTCATTAGTGTGTGACAATTGAAAAAATATCTTTCTTACCCATTGTGTATTTACCATCCTTTGCAAAACGGAAAAATATTTAAAAAGTCATTTTGTTATGGTCATTTTTACAATTATTTTTATTTTTTTGTACACATTGATAACCTGTTTTGCATGCCTTGGATTACCAAGAATATAGTATTATTATTAATATTTATTTATTTATTAATTTATTTATTTATTATTAATAATATTATTATTAATATTATTATTATTATTATTATTATTATTATTATTATTATT
>JACCGJ010000599.1:43679-65381 GCA_013407085.1 Atriophallophorus winterbourni | reverse complement strand
GCGATTTTCGGCCTTGATGAAAAAAGCTTCAATGCATTAAGCAATATACCAGAAAAACTGATTCTGGATGTTGTTTGATGTTCCGCTTTCAGAATAGATGGTGCCTGGCTAAACGTGCATTAAAGGTCCTATTGCTTGGTCATATTCTTCCACAAACGCTGTTGTCTAACTGCTGCCTTGGTCAAATATTTCAAAATTATGAATGGAACAGTTATTTTTCTGCTAGAAACGTTTCTTTTATGCATAAACTTTTAACTCTGAAACACAATCGAGCTGGCCATTTTTCATGTCGACTAAATTTGAGGCAAAACCGCGTAAGCTTGATGGTAGTGAATTTCGTGCATAACCAGTCTGAAGAGTAGGTCGCTTGCTTTACAATAGCCACGAATAAAAGGGTTCTGGTCTAGTATTTCTTTAAATTTGTGTCTCATTGACAGCTGACTTTTTGTAGTAAACTTATTTTTTGCAAAACTCATTCTCGTCTTTTATGAAAAATCTGTAAAATAAAAGACGTAAGAAAACCTTTCTATTTTATTGTTTGCTTTTGAACGCTTTGTTGTATTGGCCAACGAAATTGACGGAGAGATAGAAATTACTCTAGAAGTCGCGAGAGCTTGTCACCGTCCAAAAATATGTTAAGGTCGATTGGCCACTCGTTTGCTAATCAATCTGTAATGATGTTCATTGAACAAGTGCGGTAATTTAAGCATGACGATAAAAATCTTGTTGGTCATTAGACAAACCCATCACTAAATAAACGGTCTTTGACGGTGCAGAAGACGAAATGCATTATCCTGTTCAACATAAGTGAGTTGATTGAAAAATCGGCCGCAAGTCACATAGAGGAATATAAGGCGCTGTTACAAAGATTGCTATTGTTCCTATTTAACCACGGCGAGCCGGTGCAACAATGGTTTCTGCATTTTGACAAGAATAAAGACCGGAAGATCAAATTGACCCGCTACTAACATTGTAATTTCTTTTCAAGTCTGACGACGAAGCAAAGACTACTTTGAGCGGACAATAAAGTATGAGTAAGGAATAATATCGTAAGTTTTGTGGTCTTTACTCCTAGGATAGAATTGGAATGAAAACGTTTACTCAGAAACATCGGCAGCAAACGCAATCTGGTGGAATCGATCTATGAAAATCGAATTTTATATTTTCAAGTTGTAAAATAAGGACAATGTACACGGTGGATGGCCTTAACAACAACCCTACAGCCCACGGAAGCTTCAAAACTTCGGGTGTACCAGAATACGTTGCCCCATTTTAATGGTATCAGCGCGTTCTCTTCCCCGCACCATTCCGGTTGGCTGCGTCAAATTTTCGAAAGTTAATTTGCTTTGTACAACAGAAAATCTCGGCTCGTACACGTGATAGCATCGATATTGATGTATGCTGTTTGTCAGAAACGCACATGCGTAACTTTGTTACACTGCTGTCTAATCCCTTGAACTCATCTTGTTGGTCATTAGACAAACCCATTACTAAATAAACGGTCTTAGATGGTGCAAAGACGAAATGCATTATCCTGTTCAACATAAGTAAATTGATTGAAAAATCGGCTGCAAGTCACATAGAGGAAGATAAAACGCTGTTACAAAGCTTGCTATTGTTGCTGCTATTTAACCACGGCGCCTCTCCAGTGACGATGGCCTCGTTTAAGCCATCAGCTACTCGTGGCTCATACTGAGGCACATGTCTAGAATCCGATCGTACTTTTTTCTGTGTTAAACTCTTGATGTGATTTCGTGGAAATTTAGAACTGTCGAAAAGCGGCTGAATGTGGCTAGGCTTAATGACCTCCCGTTCTCGAGTACTTCCAAGTTATGTGTTGGTAGCATTCACAATTTTACAGATAATATCGAGAAGAATTTGAATGGTATACATGCCTTTTGATAATAACCGCGTCGAATAGTTGTCGGTTGTATATCTGCACTGGGATCTTGCGTATACTCTTCAATGCCGGTTGCTATTGCTGATATCAAATTTGATGCGCTTGGAAAGCCTCTTAAGCAAAAACTGGTTGCCATTTCGTAGATCGACCAGGAAATTTGTTGGAATATTAAGGCTACTGAGATATAATCTGCGGCGGCTGTAGGAAATTTTAAAATGGATTATATTTGGCAAACGTTGAACGTGATAACAGCTGTTACACGATGCCGCGGAGCAGTGTGTATCATTGTCGTCTTTAACGAGTTTTATTAGATCTCATATCTATCTAGGCCTGGGCAACCTGACAGTATAGTAGCCCACGTACAGTCTCTGACTGCACAGCACTGCCTGGATCAGGCTTGTGCTTTCATACCATACCATACGGTTGGATTACTAAAAGAAAGGAAGCAAGGATTTCTAATTGTTCGTTTTGTGATACAGAACGAAGTTGCGTCAGAGATGGTATCATTCGATTAGGCACATCGAAAAATCGGAGGTAGCTTGACACGTAAGCAACGTCTGAAATCTGTTCCAACTAATTCTTCTTACATGTTCTGAAAACATCGGAATGAGCTAGATAATTACACAGATAAGGGTGTTATTTTTGTTTGAAGCCAGATTTTGAAAAGCCGGACGGAAGCACAAGACCGGTTTCGCGGTTGTTGTCGCTCATCAGGCATGCGTATCCGTGACCTGATATTCGAACACCGATCTGACTTCGTGCTAAACCCACTTACTTGTGAATTCGAGGATAAATCCTCATTTTCAAACTGAAATTTAGCTTCCATCTTGGGACTAAGCTGAGTCCAATAATCGGCGCAATGCAGCACCGGTAACTGACTTCAAACAAACATTAACCATCTCGCTGTTATTGGAATGTTGAAAGATATCCCAGTTACCGGTGCTGCATTGCACCAATTGTGTGACTTGCCTTAGTCCCAACATGAAAGCTAAATTTCAATTTGCAAATGAAGATTTATCCTTCAGTTCGCAAAAAATGGTTTTTAATCACTAGCATCGATTGCCTAAATTGCTGGGTATGTCACTCATAACCAATTTTCAAGACACTCCATGACAATATATCGAGACAACTAGGAAGTCGTCCAATTTACGCAAGAGTGTACGATTCTTATTGCTCAATATCTAGACCTGACGTTACGTGTAGCAAGCACAATGGTGTAACTTCAGACACAGTGTTTTTGCGTTCTCTGAGCAAACGCAAATTAAGTCGCGATCAATATTATGCTCTGCAACCAATGTGATGTTCTCTAAATTTCAAGCAGCTTCAAAGGCTCAGTCGAAGCATGTCATATTGCCTTTGTCTTTATATCGAAGATCCTACGAGATATCTTTGCTAAAAGTAACTTGCTAAACAATTACAGTCACATTTATCGTGTTACATTTTTCAACAATAAGATTGGTCATGTCTAGAGAATATAATTTAGAGTGCGTCATTTCGCATATTACATTCAGCTCTTACATGTTTTATACTCTAAATTCGGGTAGATAGCTTATGAGTAGTGTCTTGGGACATACGAGTTAATGGGTATCGGTCATTGCAGGTTGCTATGCAGTCTTATTTCTACCTTTTCATTGTTGTATGACATTCAGTATATGCTACCGTCGTAAGGCTATCTGATGATGATGATGATGATGATGATTGAACATTGCAGGCAATACAGAGTCATAGGTCATCCATATCATTAACTATTGAAAAGCATGGGTTCACCTGAGCACCCTTACTAACTACAGGCAGGTTTCCGATCGAGGGCAAGTTCAGCTAGCTCTGACTGCTTTACGAAGGTCATGGGGATGCCATTGTGCTCTTCACTGATGCTTGCAAACGACGAACTTAGTTGGTCCACTGCATCGCCTCGTGACATCAGCGTTAAGCACTCATTCAATATATCAGATACCTGAGGCCGCCTAGTTTCAATCATATACCGGCGTGCTGTTCTTCCTTATAGACGCATTATGTGCACGATCAATCTTCGCTTTCATTTCGTTTTTCTGATAATAGTCAGGCTTATAAGGAATAAAAATGAAACGCATTTGGTGCTAAAAGACATCTTTACCCCATCCTTGTATTTTTAGCTATTTAATTTTACTCGTGACCTTGACTGATTGCTTGAACAACTGTGCCTTATATTGTTCCTAAGATAGGTGTGCCTGTCGCTGTTTGAAATTTTAGATGGCATTATCTTGAACTTAATAAATATTGGCTTGTTGTCTTCTTCTTCTTGATAGACGACAGACGGTCAAGCCCTTGTAAGCCGCAGTTCTTTATATCAGCAACATAGTCCAGGAGAACCTAAGTTAAAGAAATCCTGTCCAGTGTTGTGTAGCTTCGCCGTGATTACAGGCAGTACCTTATCCACTAGTTGCTTGAATTGGTTTTCAGATCTTTCTGAAATAACCTCTTCCGGAAGCGCATTCCACAACGTATCAACCGCGCAGTCGCTTTAACTATGTGGCACTTCCCAAATGTAGAGTTGTGTTTTCATACATACATATGTGCCTTTATTTAAGATTTACTCATTGTTTCACTTGAAATCGCAATTTATTTCAAAATAATTCCGGGACATTACAAAATGCTAAAATTAACGCTTCTTAACATAAAGTTTACCAAACTTAAATTTTGAACGTGTGGTTTCTTCCGTCATATCTCCATAAACGAGAATCGGGGACATCAACTTGCATTGGATGTAACTGTGGTCTTTTTGGTGTACTCATCGATGAAGTGCCATGTAGTGCTGCAGCTGTCGTGATATTGTGTGGTATTCCTGTTGCCGTTTGTTGAATCGCAGATTGTATATATGGGCAATATGCTTTTATACACGACCTGCCAGGTTCTGTTCCTCCGTAGACAGAAAATCCGGTCGCGGATGGCAAGGGTTGATGCGTGAAAAACGTCTTAGCTCCGGTGTATCCATGCCAGTATTTGGGTTCGACCAAAATGCTCTCAAGTGTCTCTTGTTCTAGACGAACTGGTGGTATGTCATAACGAATTACTCCTCGTTTGACATAATCCTCGGGAAACATTGAATATGGTTGTAGTCCATTTGGATTGCGAATCCTTAAATCTTCTGTTTTATTTACGTCCATTGTCACCTACTTGCTTCAGCCGAACGTTGGGTCGATAACCAATCGATAATTTTAGTTTTGAATTTCGACCAGCTTAATATTGAAATTTTACAAATTATATATATATATATATATATTTGATCGCATATTCACATCCATTTAACTCCAAAAACATGTCGTTTTTATTCATTTGATCGGTTGACTTAGATCCACTGCGTGAATCAGCCATCCACAGATTCTCTTGTGCCGATGTGATCAAGAGTTGTTTCAAATCATCTTGATTATTATTATCATTATTATTCCATATTGTTGATTATAGGCATCATTCATTTCGTCCGCCGTCTAACGGCCCTGGTTGCACATTTCGGGAAATGTGTTTAATCCATATCTTTACCATACTAAAATGTAAAAAGTGTACCAAAAATAGTTTGGAAGACAGACCAGCACCCTGTTACGTTGGTGAAATCATATCACTTTACCGACTCGTGCTATAAAAACTATGAGATGAGCATCGGCCATGTGGGTCAAAAATCCTGAGGAGGCAACACGAGTCTGTAAGTAGCACTTCGTCGATAGAATCTTGTCACTTCTCGTATGTTCGTCACTCTTGGCAGTTATCTCGCCCGCCTTATTTTCTGCGATTGAGTAATTCATTATCCTTATAAATAACTGCATGCGGCTTATGGATCAAAATTTTAATATTTATTCAAACACTTTTTTCTGTTTTTTTCAGTATCGTGATGAAATTTCATTCTGTCTCGCATGGTATACATTCAGTTGTCCACTTGAGATGATATCTGGTTGGCTGAGTTATGCTTCCCATTTCCTTGATCTCAACTCCACACACCGTTGAGGCGCCGACGCCAACCTCTAATGCACCGATACAGCAAGGTGCTCTTGCGAATGTGACGATGATGCCTCCAGCATCTTTCTCCGAAGGCCTACCACAAAATGCCGTATTCACTCCCAGTGGAATTACGCAAAATTCTATCCAACAACCCCTCCTTTTCTCCGGGTATGTTCTCGTTCACTCACTTCTTTTCCTGATGTGACTTCCAATACTCCTCTACCTGAAATTATTATATTTACAGCAACGCGGGAAATTTTTTCTTCGCCCAATCACCATCGGTTGGGGGCGCTCCTCTCATACTGACCCAAGGTCAAACACACCATCCAGGCGCTTTCGTCGTCGCTCAGCCTATGCCTGCCGGAGTTCAAACGCCTGTCCAAACCCTACACACAGCACCAACCAATTGCATTTTTCGTCTTCCTGATGGTCGTCTTGTTTTTCCCGCACAATCACCATCTTCGATGGGCATCGCGAATTCTAGTTTACCCCAGCTACCCTTTGGTCAGCCCGCTTATTTTCCAGTTTCAATCTCCACTGCTGGTCCATCGCCGCAGCAGCAACAGCAGGTTGGATTAATCGGTCCGAACTCTAACCAGGTACCCGTTTATTCTATCTCTCTGTGTGTGTATGTGCGTATCAAACAGTCAGTTATCTCACACTGATTATTTCCTACACCTTTACTACTCGGCAAATAACCAGTAATCTTGCTAATCATTTTATGTTGTCGCTTGTGTGCTCAGCAGGTGCCGAAAGAAAAGAATTTCAATCACCTTCTTCATTCGTTACAGTTCCTCTCACTTTTTCTATCCTCGCCTGATCAACCAACAGTGTCACGCGCCAAGTTTTTTTAACCGTGCGCAAACCTGTCAAATTTAATGGCTTGTTTAATTCCGTTTACATGATAGTTTGTCTCAACTTTCCAATGGTTATTTCAGGAATGTGCTTCATTCATCGTGTATTACATTTCTCATCGACGCTCATTTATAGTCACCAAATCTTATTCTCCATTTTATAGGCATTCTACATTCAACTACCTACCACAATTGGTGGCTTCACTGGTAACATGCTGACGGCAACGAGTACTCCGAATCAGGTTGCAATTCAACCTCAAATGACCAATTCATTTTTCAAAACTAGTCAAGCGTCCGGCAACAGCGGTTCACCTATGCTGCTTTCGTCCTCATTGCCTGCGTGTCAAGGTCAAATTGCCGTTCCAACTAAGGGTTCTGCGCCGGGTAATGGCTCTGCGAACGTTGTCGGTCTACCACAGGTCAGCGCGTGTTCGGCTCGGCTACTATTTTCCATTAAAATACTTGTTATCAGAAAGCATCGTGTTGATACTTCGCAGCTAACATCTTACGAAATCGATTACTGTTGGCGCTACAGTCTCACTATCGTTATCCCTGTTGTGGATAAGCCCGGGAATTGCCAGACTCTCTCTCGACCTGCTGTCTGACTCTGACATTTGGCGCCTGACTTGTGTGAATTCATGCTCAATTGCCTGCTTGCACGGATCTCCCATCGTGCAGTTCTTCTGTACTCTGCACGGATGTGCGATCGTACAGTACTTCTTTGCCGTACGGCTTACACCGTGCTAAATTGATTGGCCACTGGTTGTGAGCTGCATGCTGAAACACGCTGGAGTATCACTACCATCTCTAATCTATTTTCTTTCATATATCTGTCTCGGCCTGGGCAACCTGACAGTATCTTAGCCCATATGCATTCTATAATTGTGCGGCACTTTGTCTAGATCAGGCTTGTGATTTCATACCATACCATACTCCGCAGTTAACCCCACGCCAACTTGATTTGCCACTGGTATTTGGCTGCATAGGGAAACACACTGGAGTGTCACTGCCGTTTTCTGATTTTCTATTAGCACACGTGCAGTCTATGACCGGGATCAGGCTTGTGATTTCATGCATGCAATTGCCTGCATTGTGACAGCTGATATAGATGTCCGTGGCGATCAATTATTCTGCCTTATACATAACGTGCAAAGATTTGGTGCACTGATCTATGAACTAAGTTTATGATCGTTTGATTGGTCGCCCATTAGTGTGTACAAGACACAGTTTCTCTGTGTTACAGGAAAGTGTGACAATGGGGCTATTTGCTTTATAGAAATAATGTTAAAATATTACTCCAATTCATTCGGGGTAGATTGATTCATTTTTCACGGCCACTGCTTTCAATGTCCACGTTTTCCAATCGCGAATTGTTTAAGCCTCTTCACTCGCATTTTGTTGTGATAGAGAAGTTAGCTGATAGCTCTCTCCTCCATCCCCTTCTTATTTTTGTGTCATTGTATACACCGATGAAAAAGAAAAGAGGACAAAATATTGCTGTGCTCACACACCCATCGCGTGGACAAAGATTAATTTCGAAAACTAAAACAGGTGTACAATTTTAGGATTGCTCGCGTGTCCTGCACTTTCATTGATTTGATCGGTTGACTTAGATCTGCTGTGTGGATCGGTGATCCAAAGGTTGGCTATGCCAATCTGATTAACCGTGGTATTCAAATATAACTTTGTTTAATATCTGTATAATTTATGCATAAAAATATAAACAGAAAATATACACATCGTACCGTACGTACCGTAATGTTTCCCTAAGGAGTTCCTTGTGACGAAGATATCTTGTGGCAGGCGGAACTAATGACCTTCGATATGAAAACGTTTTGGAAAGTGATAGGATATGCTTTGATCGAATCCTTGTAGATGCTTACTGTTTGAGAAGATAGTCGGGTGAGAAGTATCACTATGGATCGCGTGAAAAAAATGCTGTTTCAATATTGTTGCTAGAATGTTTTCTGGGAAAGAATGCTTGCGCGTGAAGTGATCTTGAAACCAGGTTTGAGCTGAACAGTCTTTTGACGGAAGTGCCGGAAATATAGCAGGTGAACAGTACAAAATGTGAGTTAATATATACGAGAAAATAAAGTGAGAACTCAGTTTAGTCCCTACGCCAAGAGATTGGAAACATAAGCTTAGAAAGTAAACCTATGAACTTGAGCAAGTATACTAATGAGACTGAGTCCAAGTATGGTTGTCGGAAGTGGTGAAACGTGGATTATTGACATGTTTCTCTGTAGCCCTCAAGTCTAGATAACGTAATGACTACTGCGGAATGGCTCTCGTCTCATTCACCGCACAGATTTATGAATACAAGTTCTGCACATTCCACGAGTTAACGATAGTCTTCTCCTTTGTGACCCATGGACTGTTATGTAGTCTCATTGGCAGTTGCATTGGCAGTTTGCTTGCCACCTGTAAAGAGCTGTCTATGGGAACACGCTGGATACGCATTGCCACTGTCCCTTTCTTATATCTGTCTAGATGCAGTCAGCCTGATAGTATCTCAATTCAATCTATTACTAAAGCAATGTGTTGCTCACATCCCCCGCACTTACACACCACACAGCTATGTAACAGTGGCATTCAAGTTTAACTTTGTCAGTCTATTACTGTTTGGTACTTTATTTGACCCATTTTTGTGATTTCAAGTTTACGATTTGCCGATTTGAACACCGATTTTCGAGCTTTGGCCATGGAAATAACACCATGAAATTCCACCATGCTACTCTCGTTTGATTTTACATTCATTGACTTTTGCAGCAGACTACTTCCTGTCAACAACCACCCCTACAGTCTGGCTGTGTTATAACAAATCAGCTGCCTAATGGGAGTTATGTGGCCGTCTCATGTTCCACGCAGTCTGTACCCGCCTCAAGCGCGCCCGAAATGACCCCCGCCAAATCGGTCACCGCTGGTGCTCGTCGGCAAGCCTCGGCCTCCCGATCTCGGCAAGACACGTCTGCGGTGACGGTACTCAACCGATTGGACGAACAAATTCAAATACTGCAAAATATGACATCGTTATCAGAAGCACAGGCAGTCCGATTGAAACAACTGGTAGATGTTCGTGAACAACTCTCAAAGGCTTCTCCCAAGTCCACAACCTCTACTCCGAATTGCGCCTCACGAACAGTTGCTATAAGTTTGGAGTTGGTAAGTGAGCTTGCGTATATATACATATATATGTGTGTATGTGTATGGGTGTATGCACATATGTATTATAACGCTTCTTACAAGACTGCTTTTTTATTTATACTTCGTCTCTTTTTCATAGCGACGGGAGTTGCTCGACTTACTGGCTCGAAACAATCTCCTTCCCACCGCGAATCCGCCTCCAATTTCCGATACCATTGTAATCGAATTTCGATTAAACACCCAGCGCTACAACATTCGCTTAACAAAACAACAAAAGTCCTCCATTGAGCGTCTGTTGTACAGTGTCAATTCTCAACGACAAGCCGAAATACTCACTGTCTTGCAACAAGAACAGGCGAAGGTTTACGTGAGCAAGCCCCGCGCGACTCCACCTTCTAGCTTGCCGTCCACCACGTCCAGCTGTTCACTTTCTGCGCTTGCCACCTGTCCGACCCCCAACGCATCCACACAACTTCGCTTTCCTTCTCCGATGCATTCGTTTCCCTCGATGCCGATGCACCCAGCCACTCTGGGAGGCTCATCCGGCTTACGCTTGGTAGCCACCCGACAGGTTTTACCAAGTTCCGCCATGGGGAACACATTTGTTCGTGGAGCATCTGGGAATTCAGCCTCCGCGCCGGTAATGGGCCTTGTCACTGCCTTGGCCATCCCACCAATGTCTGGTCAATCACAAAGTAAGATTTCTGGATTTGATTCATGAATAGTATTAATCGGACAACGTGTATGGTCCAGAAACATGCAACTGATGTACATATCGGTATATTTCAGCAGTTAATACGAACGCTCGACTGATGGGTATTATGTTGCTCAAATCCCAGCGCTTAGACTCAACAACCGGTGTCTGGCTGTTTGCTGTCATCACTTGAGCGGAAGCATTAGTCTGTAGTCCGATCAGTTGCCGTGCGTTACGTGAAACACTGGGTTTTCTCTAATTTAGGGAAATGTGAAGTTAAGTAGCATGTGACGTTAAAATAATATTACATTGTATCCAGTAGTCCGCCTGGTATTTCTATCCAACACATCCAATTTTATATCTTTCACAACACAGTACATTTGTATTTGCTGCGAATCCACCATCGCATCATGTATGAATGTATGCTGGCGTAAAACTAGGTTCAAGAGATTTCCAACAGTTTCAAATGTTGTGTTATATGTATGTATATTGTGTAATGAACTCTATCCTACCAAATTGTTAAATGTCTAACAAATGCAGTCCGAACAATAAGCGTGACAACCTAGCATTGTGTTAATTGGATGACCTTCAATCACGTATACCGCTTCGTGGTAACAAGTTCTGATTATGTGCGTTGTCTAAAGTGCACGGATGTGCAATCGTGCAGCATTTCTGTGATGTGCGGCTAACATCATGCTAAATTGGTTGGCTGAAGTCTCCCTACCATTTTAGGTCCCCCTCTCTAGGCCTGGGAAACCTGACAGTATCTTAGCCCATGTGCAGTCTCTGACTGTACGGCACTTTTCCTGGATCAGGTTTGTGCTTTCAAACCATACCATACCATAAAGTGCCATTGCTCGCAGTTTACGGTGCCAACTCAACAATTTATCATCAACGATGCCTTTTAACATAATGCGAACTAGCTATCTCACTTTGGCTCTAATCTGGTGGTGTGATGTCATTGTCAATTTTACTCGTGGTTTATATTTCGATTCCTTCCTGATGCTGAGATAAACACTGGATTCCGGCTATCTGCCAGTGTCGTTTGCACGTTCGTTACCCTGGAATGCACGAATCTCCGAACTACGTTATCTCTCTTTTTACCTTTTCTCCGTTCCCGTGGCTGCTCAACGGCATATTTCATCCGGTTCTTTTTCAGTGTTCGCCCAGAACATTGCCTCGACAATTCCATCCTCTGGTGTCATGTGCTCACAGGTCGCGGGCACCAATGTCCAAATGGGCGGGATTTACCTTTCATCTGCATTAACTCCTGGTACGCAGACCTTCGTCATGCAGCAACCTGTGATTATTTCTTCATCTTCCCTTGGCCCATCAACGCTGGCTATTACCTCGGTCTCTACTCAGTCTGGTTCTTATCCACAAGCAGGACACGCCACTTCACTGTTTTCCACTGAGTCTACGCAACAGGTACTGTTCACTTGTACATGGTTTTACAATTATAATATGTATGTATGTATGAAAGCACAAGCCTGATCCAGGCAAAGTGCCGCACAGTCAGAGACTGCACGCGGGCTGAGATACTGTCAGGTTGCCCAGGCCTAGACAGATATGACAAAACAAATAGAAAGAAAATATAAATATTATAATTATGATATAATAATAGGTGAGTCATATTTTCGAACTACTCATAGTTTGGAAGCTGTCGTTTATGGTGTGTTGCTGACTGTGTTTCTGGAAGATCTAGGCGGATTTTGTTGTCCCTCTATAATAGATCGACAGACATGAGATCGTGCAGTGCCTCCATACGTTTCAAGTAACACCGTGCTGAGTTTACCAGCGGTACTGAGCAGCTTACGGAATCACGCTAACGTCTCAATGCCACTTTTATTATCCTTTACGGCTGTCTGTGCCTGAACAACCTGGGAGTTTTAGATCCCATGTGCAGTCTTCGACAGTACGGTACTTTGCCTGAATCGATAATCGTGATTTCTTACAGACCTTTGTAATTCAACCTCGGCACATTAACATCTTGCCTGCTTGCACGGTAAATTGATTTACCACCGATACTGAGCTGCATGCATAGGCACGCTAGACTTTCACCTTGTGATAACTGCACCACACCCATTTTCGGTTTGGAACCGATGGAACTAACTGAAAGGCCATTGATTGCGCTACCGTCTGCTTTTCCTGGTTTAAACGAAAAATTTAGTCTAGAGTAAGAAACAAACGAAAAATTATCCCATTGAAGCCACGATAGTTAGTTCACGACTACCGTATTTACGCTCCACCGGGATGAGTATGTATGTATAAAACAGTCAGTCAACGTGCCGCAAAGTCGTTGACTACGTGGGTTAAGACACCGTCGGTTTTCCTAGGTCTATACATTTAATGAGAAAATAGCAGTGACGTTCCAGCTTGTTGCTTCATACAACTGAGTACCAGTGACAGTACGATTGAGCAACCAGCCTTTGCCTATCCACACACATTTTAGCACCTGACCCGGATCTGTGCGATTCCGTTTTTGAACACTATGGTCTGTTTTACAAACCCGGAGTTTTACTTCCGTTTTGTTATGTTGAAGTTTCGAACGTTGTGTTTTTTATTCATTTTTGACGTGTTTTGATCACTGCTCACTCGTGCTTATTGTTCATTTTGTGGTTGTCTCGTAGAATTCTCGCACGAGTCGGTTGCGCGCCTGTTTATTGCAAGACTTGAAGTGTGCGGTTGAGCGACCTGCTTTAACGGAGTCTTCGGAAACTGTGACTCCGACTCCTACACAACTCCTTGAATTGCTCGCGCCTTATCATGTTCAACAAGATGGCGACAACACAGAGGAAGCTTTGACCAAAGGTTTGCACTAAAATACCGTGTATTTCCATGTATTTACATCACACGCAATTGTGTTAGCATTTTTCTTCGTGTTCTTTTAGCCGAGACAGTCGTTTTGAAGCAGTTTGGTGTCTATTTAATCTAGCTTTCATTTCCCGTTTTCTCAATTTTCAATGAAGCCTTCTCGTCCTGTATGATAAGTCATAATCCTTCTCGTTCTGACTTGTCAAGGAAAAGATCAATCGCGAGATGTCCTATACTTTTAGCCCTCTTGTACCAAGCAGCAATTTACTCTATACTATTATGGGTACAACAGTATCTTAACCCATGCCCGGATCAGGCTTGTGATTTCATCTTGCATTCAATGTGTGTGGTAACTCACAACGGTCACAAACAAACGATTATCTCGATGTTTTACTCATATTCCACCCAACATTGTTATCATAGACCTTCAATACATCGTTTCTTCATACTGAACCCAGTGAGCGGCAAGTATGTATGAACTAACGAGCCTTTTATCAGGCACAATGCAAGACAGTCGTGGTTCGCGTGAGGAATTTGATACAGGTCGATGTATATATGCACCGAATGATGGCGGAAAGGTGGCATATTTCAATCTGAATCAGTTTGATAGGGTTTACTTATATAGGACGGAAATTGTACGTAATTGCTCCTCAAAGCATCAGTGAAGTGGCTGGAGTGATCTTAGACTTGAATTCTGATTTCAGTTACGATGCCTTCTATGAAATCGATACTAGCGTTGTTGTCTATGCAGGATATGCTGGTGATATTCAAACAAACGGGAGTTACACCTCACATCAAACATTTTTACAGTCTTTAGCCTCTTCCGCTCCTTATGTTGATTTCATGTCCCACATCGTTCTAGATGTTTCGTTCTATTCGCGATTAACACTTATTCTCAAACACAAGGCTTTTAGTAATATGCATTATTTTGCCGGTCAGCACCATTTTGCAGTGCATGTGTGATTCTCGACCTCATGCTAGCATCTGCCCTTCATTCACAGCTTGGAGGTAAACCGTTTCTTTTTGTTTCCAAAGCGATCGCTTTGGAGCTAGTTCTTCTGGCCAATGGCGTCAATGCCAAAAACGTTTGCCTTCTCTTTCATTAACACCCTTTTATCACTTCTCTGTTGTCCACAAGGAAGCTGTCCCTTTCAAAGTTCGCTTGGTTTGATCACAACAGTCAACTGTCGACTACCCTTATTTGTTTGACATGATCAAAGTTTTTGGTTGTGAAACTCTGAACCGTTTTATCCAATCACATTTTCGTGTTTTTTTCGGAATCACTTAGTTATCACCGAAACGTACTCGAACCTGGTAAAACACCTTTTGATAATGATACTTTCTGATCACTTCTAATTACAGTTGATCATATAATCGAGAACGCCTCGAAGTTGTTACTGGAACGCAAACGGGATGTTCTTGATGCAATCAATGCGCGACTATGCTTGGAATCTATGGTACGTCTGTACGCATGAGTGAAAAACCTTGTAGCAAACTATTTTCAGAGCATCATTTTATCCTACTCACTTTTTCGATAAATGAATAACTCTGGCGCATTTCCACTGCTTCCCGCAATACACAAGCGTCCCTACCGTTTGATTCGATTAGTTGATGCATTAGCAATGAAAGCAATCAACCCTTCGACCTGGGTGGGACGGAAGCCAATAACTATATTTGTTTGTTTTGGTCTTGTGGTAAGCTCGTCAGTTGCTCTCTGCCAAGTGTTTTCAGGCATCCTCTCTTTCCTTTACCTCTCAATAGATTTCACGTAACATCTCTCGTGGCGATTCTTCTCGGTGTCTTTCGGAAATTATGGCTCATCTGACACCACGTCTGTTAATTAGGAATTTCTCTAATGGGTCCTTCCCTGATTTGCCGCCGTAAATCCTCATTTTTCATGGTCGCAGGCCAACATATCTATAGCAGTCTTCCGAGGCACCTTATTTACGAATGATTGAAGTCGTTAGACGATAGTCAATTATACATCATGCATAAATGATCGGTCTGGTTTTATGTTCTGGGCTCGAGCCATATGCTCGTTGTTTAATTCATTTGCGGGTGCTGGTGATATGTCCCTACAATGACTCACCTATTGGCAGTACACCGGTTGGCTAACCTTTCTGCGTTGTCGTTGATTACTCGAATGCCCTATTGTCTTATAACTCGCTCGTGAGATCTCTGCTTCAGCGACTATCACTAGTTAATCTTTCTTATCAATAACATTGTCCTTCGTTTTTAGAGTATAATATCCAGATTGAATCTTGGTTTAGCTGTCCTGAATGATGCTCGGGTATCGTATGTCTCCAATCCGATCTGTGCTGGTTTATTTGTTTTCGACAGCATTAAGCAGCCCGTTGAATGTTGTGGGGCGTTAGCACCTTTCTTTCCTGAGCGTTTTTCTGTGTTTAGCATATTCTGAGCCGCATTGTGCACTACCAAGCATTGTTAGTTTGGGCAAGTGATGACCAATGATGAGGCACCATCACCTGTGGCGTCTGGATGCACCGGTGTTTTTGTTCCAGTCGTAGTAGTGATCTTGCTTGACAGAATAGCCATCCGTTTCGTGGCTTCCGGGAGAATTTGGACACCATTTATGATGGTCAGTTTATGCTTCTTTGCGACCGTCGAAATGGGGGAAATTTAGACACGCTTGTTGACGTTCCGTAGCACATTTGTGGTTTTCACTGGGATAGGTCACTAACCTTCCTTTTTTTCACTCCGGGCTTGGGACGAAAAATGACAGCTTCAAATGCAATTTAGTTGAAAGAAATCGTTTTTACGCTTTCACTAGTTCGTTATTTGACACGTTTCATTCAATTGCTTCTGTATGCGGTTTCCATGGTTACCTTCTTGAGCTTTTATGTTTTCACCGCGATTTTATTTTCAGAACCAGATGGACAGTCATCTTGAATCTCGTTTGCTTATTGGTCGAATGGCTCTTGACCTTGAACGTGATGTATTTCAAACCGAACGGAAAGAGTTCAGTGATGCACTTGCTGAACTTGGCGATCGCCAAAACTCCTCGTTCCCCACTCCCGCCCTCGATGTACCTCAGAGCAATTGCGACGATCTTGTCTCGGATAATCCAACATATTCTATTTTGCAACAACGTTGCCAATCGAATGCTTTACAGACCACGTTTTTGAAACACCCCGTATCCATATACCCTCCACGTTGGTCGTCCCTTCTGGGTCCACTTGCCTTCCTTCGTCCACTGAAGTTCGATGGAAGTTCGAGTGTCGATTATGCCCCGATATGTTTCCCGGATACTGACAAACCCAATTCTCCATCGGCCACCTTACCCTTCCCGCCAAACGTTGTACGATCCTCGGAAGCTGATTCGAGTGTGGATGCTAGCAATTGTTGCGAATCTAGTGCCAACGATGGTGAACCCGATTCGCTTTTAGGATTGAATGTTGATCCATCGAATTCGTCCGTTGATCACCGTCTAGCTACCGCCAATGGTATGGCGCATGATAGGAAAGAAGCTGATCGCAATACCGTTCAATCGTCCGATGAAGCTGCTGGTTTCGAGGAAACGTTTGATTTGTGGCAAGAGTTGATGCGCGAGGAAGGCATGGATATCGAGGAAATGGAATCTGATTCATGCATCGATGGAGCATCAACCTCGATGGTAGGTTTTTGGTATTCGCTTCTATTGTGTATTATCATCCATACACGCCAGAGTTCTGCGTTGCATAGTTACTTGTCAGTAATGTATTTTCTGATCTCAGATAATGTGAGTTGTGTTTTTTTACAAGAATGTAATATCGTTGTGTCTCGTTATCTTCGACAGCTCTCTGACTCGATCTCCAAAAAATGTGGTGCGCTGGAAAACGGTTCAATGGACTCCGTGCAGCATTCCGAAGATCCCGATCTCGATGCTGCCATTCGAAGTATCCTCACTAGTTCCCATTGATGAAAGAGAAACCGTTCTTTCCCAGTCCAGATTGTACACCTCATTTATTCCATCGCAACGCTGTGGTTGTGCATTGTCTGTAGCCCATTTCGTGTGTTTTGTACACTTGTCCTTTCACATGTGATTATACTCATCTGTATTGTCTTTTTACTTGCCTCTCTGAATCATGTGCTGTTGCCACTTACGGGTGGCGCTTGTGTCTGAACACCAATCGATCATTGTACTTGTATTGTACACTGCTCCTGATAACTTTATGCTTTGCACAACCAGTCAGTCAGCTTGTTGACTGAGCTTCTGTCAGGTCTCTACTTTCGTTCTTTCTTTGTACAGAACATTTATTTGCCTCAACTCATCGACTCCCTGTCTCTCTTTTTTCCATTTTGCTCTGGATTCTCGTTGTCCACATCCGATTCGATTGACTTTCATTTCTGAGCCATACACAACACACACACACATCTCATCTCGTATGTTTAAGGATTACCCCGCATCTTGTCTGTAAGGTTGTAAGTAATATTGGCTAGCAAGTTTTATGAATATATTTTGTTCTACTCGATCTTATTCCTGAGTGTCAAATTTTGTTTGCTTTTGGGTTGTGAATGGTGGTGGATTCTTTATGGGGTTCTTTTGTTTTGCGTGAAATGCTACCGCCGCGTTCTTAGAGCGCTAGAAATAAGATCCATTTGTTCGGCGATACGTAAATGACTGGTGGATTGAAATCAGCATCCATTTAAAAATCTACGGATACGGTCACTTTCGTGGTATGAATAATGGGGTGAAGAATGCTTTGATCCGACCAAACTTGAAACAGCTCGCAATAAGTCACCATATAGTAGCTCGATTGTCGACAAAACTCAGCAGATGGAAAGATGGGTAGAGCACTTCTCTCTACTCTAAGGACAGCATAGTTTTTTTCTGCGTGCACTTTAAACTGCTGAACGTTTACCAACCCATTGAACATCTAGATACTGTTTTTACTCTTGCTTTTTTCGGCAGAGTACTCGGTTGCTTAGCGAGAGTAAAGGCTCTTGTATATCACGCAATCCTATCAGCAAACACGAGAACATTCTTAATACAGCCACTTCATGGATTACTTCTTCAGCGCTGGCCGGAGGACTGTCCCACAACAGATTACGCTTCCTAAGAATAAGTATGATTTCAACCATTACTGACAAATCTGTCTTCTAAATTTCGTCGGCGAATTTTCGTTCAAGTTTCACCAATTCGGCCGCAGGGTATATCTGATTGAGTTTACTCTTAATCTCAATGTAGCGAGCCTTTTAGCCTAAACCGTTTGCGATTACAAATCAATGTACGCAATTGCTTATCCGTGGTCCGACGAAACAGCCATCATTGTTTAATCCCAAGAGCAGCTTCAGGAGCTAATGGACTGCTTATCGTCGGAATGTTCAGACGGGTAATGAACAAGACTAAAGTTTCTTGGTCGAGGAACTTAACCGCCTTTTGAAAACTGTCAGCTTGAAACACTTCATCATTTCATATATATTGGTCTAACTATTGCGAATAACCACTCGCTAGAAACCGAGGTTGATAAGCGGATTTGCAGCGCAACTATTATCTTTTCCATCGCATCTTGAACATATCGTAGATGTTTAAAGTAACACATGTTGAAGTGCTTTCTGAGCCTGGTCAACAGAGCATGTTCACTCTACGACAGCATTGCCGCCTACGCTTGCAAGGTTATAGAGGGGGAAACTGTTGTATATGAAATGATCTACTCTATTGAAAGGTGAAATCAGGCCGCCGACCTTTGGACAGTCCGCACTTGCGCTAAAACGACGTTTGTAAAAAAAGATGAAAGCTCTGGTGATAGACCCTAGGTCCTAGGAAGAGCATGAACTTGATTGCGCACTTTGGAGTCACTGTGTGAAGCGTCGTCTCTAATTTGAAGTTTTTCCGAGTAGCTGCATCATCGTTTTACTCCGCTCAAACTTCTTAATGCTTATTCACGAGTTTTGTCTTTTCTGTACTCAACTCGCACTTCCTGTTTTCGTCAATGCCGGGGTGGTAGTAGGAATGAGCCACCTACTATCTATAAAGGCTCCCACTGCGTGGCGTCTCAAATAGCCTCTGACAACCAAGTCCAACTCCTGGCCTGCACGAGTGGCTTTCATAAGCCCGGCGGAACTGCTCTTACTGACAGGAGAAGGGGCGAAGGCGGGTGACTGGCGCCTTAAAACCAGTTTGCTCCGGGCAGATGGAGCTCGTCAGCTACTGGCAATCCATCTAGGGGAAGGAAAACCCTGACCACAAACCCCCACTGCCTTGTGGGTCACCCGATTGCGGGAAAGGCTTCGGGAGAAAACCCCGAGGAAAAATCCGGAGAGAAGTCCCGTAGGTAGATAACTGGCGCACAGCGCGTTTATCTGCCAACTCCCTGCTGCCTTGTAGGTTGCACTTGGCTGTGCAAAGGCTAGAGAGGTGTACTCGAACAAACACCGAGTGGTGCTGGGGACATCACTTGTACACTACCCCCAAGAAACTTCATGATGATGTCTCAATGGGTCTGCGTACCGTCTACGGAGTTCGCAGGTGGGAACGAGACTGGATCACGATCTGCAACGATCTCGCCTCCGATCGACGTGTGTGGGCTGGTGCGATCCGAGACATCAATGAAAGGCGGCTTTAATCCACCGTGGAGCCAGCCGCACCAAAAGTAAAAGTAAGTAAGTCTTTATCGCGGTGGTGGGTGACTAGCTTTAGAAAGCCCTTCAACATTCGTTAATTTCTCCATCCATGGTATGTTTAATCTTGGTGTCTAGCGATAATTTTTTCCGCTCTAATTGAACCCAGATGATGATGTACTAGTTAAAGCCGTGATTTTTCAACTGTTATGCATTGTTAGGTGTGGCCGATTTGAATACCGCGTGTCGTTTATACCTCGCGAGTTTAGAACAATTGTCTTGTCTCTGACTACTTATGAGTAGTAATTCTTCACAATACTCACAAATGAGTTTCCCTTCCCAGTCGAATTCCTATAGCTGAAATGGAGTAGATCCATGCGGTTTATCTAACATCCACCTTTGCTATGTCTACTCACCTTGTACTAAGCTGTGTGCGGAAACATGTTTGAATAAAAGTCGCAAGATTTATCCGCAAATGAAGAGACACCAGAGTGCCTGGATGTGCAACCGTGCAGTACTTTTTGCTGTGCAGCTAACACCGTGCTAAATTGATTGGCTAGAGGTAGTGAGCTGTTTGCTGAAACAGGCTGGAGTCTCACTATCATTTCCTGTTCTTTTTTCTTCCTCATATCTGTCTAGGCCTAGGCAACCTGACAGTATCTTAGCCCATGTGCTGTCTCTAACTGTGCGGCACTTTGTCTGAATCAGGCTTGTGCTTTCATACCATACCATCTTTCCATTCTATCTCCCTGAGTCTGGGAGGCGTGGTAGTATCTTAGCGAACATGCAGTCCTTGCCTGCGCGGAAATTTACCTAGATTTTTGCATCTGATTTAATACTCTGCTTTTGATAGGTTCGCTGTTCCATACAAATGCTCGTCACCTTTCTGACAGACCACTACATCATGATTGCGTTCAGTTTCGTCGCGCGCACTACGAGACATGAGCGAATTTTTATTTCATTAGGTCATGGTTACTGGTGGCGCTGAGCCTAGAGCTATTGTACACCACGGGATTTGTGTTTCTGCAAATGAAGGATCTTAGTTGAAACATACATTGAACAGAAAGACAGCGAGGAACGAAAGCCATGTTGGCTTTGGTAGTCAGTGCTGGTTCTCTCTGTTTCATCCAACTTACTTTTCAGACAGTTTTCTGGCCTGTGTATGATATGTATGAAAGCACAAGCCTGATCCAGGCAAAGTGCCGCACAGTCAGAGACCGTACGTGGGCTAAGATACTGTCAGGTTGCCCAGGCCTAGACAGATATGAGGGGGAATAGAAATAGAAATGGTAGTGAGACTACAGCGTATTTCAGCATGCAGCTCACGACCGTTGGCCAATCAATTTAGCACGATGTTAGCCGTACAGCACAGAAATGCTGCACGATTGCACATCCGTGCACTTTCTGGCCTGTCATTATTCTAACCCTCTATGAACCCTTTCACTTATTTTGACCTGGATTCCGCACAGTTTATCGCAATCTCAGTCACTTGGGTGTTCGATCACTGGAAATTTGTCTTGTTTCGATTTTCATTTTCGGACAAATTCGTGTGCGGTTCTGATGTACCTGGGAATGTTGCGCGTCACTCAACTGGGGACCTGTTCTGGATTGTAGATTACTTGGAACAGGCTTCGTTCCTCGTAGATCTCACATCGACATTTGTATCGCATTCGCCGAAAGAAGCGTATCGCTAGTGAACTTTCCAAGGCGTGTTTAGTCAAAACGTTTATTCCTTTTCGTGATGCATTTTCCAATAATTCTTC